>JAKGSA010002663.1:0-14704 GCA_033558755.1 Philaethria dido
GGGGAAAGTGGGGGGAGTGAAAGGAGCTCGGGATTTCAAGGAGATTGAGCCCAAACACGATGTGTCTGGACCCAGGGATGAAGGAGAGCCCTGGGCTTACTTGAACTGTTTGTGGTGGTCTGGTGCGGAGCGCCGCTGATCCCTTAGCCGGATTCCTCGGTTCACTCTTAAAGACTTATGCACGCCTAGTACTATGCACCGTATATTATTTAAAAAAAAAACACATTAATCAAATATAAATAAGTTTTGTACAGAGGACACGTCTAAACGCTTTCGCGGTCCGAGGGGAAAGCCTAAATATTTACTTAGAACTTGTTAGAATTTACTCAATGGTTATGACTTGATATCTCAAAAATATAATTGAGTGTCAAGACCTAGATAATCCTGAAATTCATTTGAAAATAAATAGTGTATTTAGTTCAGAGTTTAATTTGGCAAGTTTTCACATGCAAATTGAGTAGATAATTCTTTATGTCATATCTTCTCAGAATATAAACTTGTTAGGTTCATTTTTTATTGAATTAACAACTTTTAAACTATTCGAGTGTAAAAAGATACACAATCTTGAAAAAAAATCACTAAAATTGGCAAAAAAGCGTAATATTAAAACTATCATATCCATATCTTCAAAAGGTCATGGCTACTTTCATGTTAACCTAAAGTCTCACTTATGTATGTATGTTTCTATGCGGCTTCTTCGTCTTCGGCTTCTGACTAAATGTACTAGCTCACGACTAAAAGAATAAGCTCAGAACAGAAATTAAAAGTATTAGAAAAAAAACAACAAATTATGCTTTGACTTCATTTTCACTTTTATTTTTGTGGGATATGTACCTATTTATTTATCTGAGTTGCATTGAAACCTAAAATATTGCATCGCTTTCTATCACACTCATGCATAAGTCGCACACTCGACCTGACGGGTATAAATCCGCTGTACTACAACGTATCATCCTATTTAGTTACAAAAGGATCGTGAAATAAAATACAATATAATAAAAATTAATTTATTATCGTATAATGGACGGAAGTGCAAATATTGCTAAGTGTTGCGATAGAACACAGTACTGGAATTTATTTATCACGTTATATCACGAGGGATTCATAATGATTCGCTACTAAATGTTGTATCCGCCTTTTGTCAGGACTGAGTTTTTAAAAATGTTAAACTATAATACTTATAAAGCTTGTTACTGTTAGCTAAATGAGATGTTTACTTTTAAGAAATTTGATATAAATATAAAGATGTTGTACCAAACATTTGAAAATCGTCTAATATCGAAGCACTGTTACGTTTTCGTTGGTTCAAATTTCAAAATTCATTTATCTTCTAAATATTTGCAATAACCAATATATATACTTCGGCTTGCACGTTAATTGTATTTAAAAAACTACCAAAACTGCGCAAAGATACGCATATAGTATTTAATATTTTCCTTCCTGATTACTTAATTCACGATTTCCTTGTTTTAAAAGAGAAATAGTGAATTGTGAATTTTGTCGAGATACGTAATAATTGACTAAATATTTATTATATTAAATATTTATTATATTTTCAATTAACATAACGATAACTTAGCAAATATGATGACAATCCTTATGATTCATTAAATCATTGCGATTGTTCCCCTCATGATATAACAACTAACTCTATTATATCTCTATCTAAACTAAAGATACTCTAAGCGGTTGAGGCAACATGTAAGCGATAGGTTTGAACATCTTGTTGTAGTAGGTGTAGCGTCGCTTGTGCGGCGTGACCGACGCGCGCACCGGCACCGCCACTGATACTGCCGCCCGAGCACTTGCCTTGCGACACTGGAAAACGATACTACTTAGGAAATTCGTAGAATAATATAAAAAACAGTTTTACGCTTTATCCGGTAGTCAAAGAGAACCTAGTGGCAAGATATTCCGTTTATCCTCGGGGTCGCAATGGGACGAAGTCTGACAGTACACGATTGGTTATGGGTTCGATTCTCACTATGGAAATGATTATATTTAAATTATTTTCGTTTCTCCGCTCTGGTAAGACAAAGTGCGACGTTGAGTTAGTTAACATTTACTCGAATTCGGGCGGAAGGCGGTGAATTAAAATAGAATGTTTATATTTTCTTTATTTTATATAGAATTTCCAAAAAGGGATTCCGGAGATCTCTCTATGAATCTATGTTTTGGGTTCATATCCTACAATTATATTAACAACAATCAAAAGTTATCTGCTGTTGAAATGAAAAATAGTGAATGTTATGAAAAATTGAAGTTTTACAAAAATTTTCTTCTTCACTCCTATACGGATAAAATTTTAGTCCTAAAGACGTCTTTTATATTAAAAAGAAAAGGAATTATTGCTAATAATTATGATAGATATTCATTTCTACTATCTGTGAGATAGTGGACTTGTGTCATTTTACTTGTCTACTCAGTTCTAACTGCCTATCTACATACATATGGACATGCAAAGAAGGCTACAGATTTAATCACTTTTATATGTATTATTTACAATATTTAGTAAGAACACTGTTAAATCAATAAACATTTGAGAATTGAAAACTTTTCATCTTAATTATATGTTGTTATAATATGAAAATGAGTTTGAACTTACCATGGATATTTAATTTCATGATGTAAGTTATTATTCTAATTGTGTTTAAAACAAAAGAGTACATCTCTTTTCATATCCCACTAACCATAATCATAATTACTAAGGGTATAAAAGTTATACTTTCATGAAATTCTTGTTTTGTTGATTATTAATATATAAAGTGCAACTGATAAGTTTCTCACCGGCTCATCTTAACAGTTTGTGTTGTTTTTAGAGATGGTGGCAGATTTATATAGAGCTAACTTCCTTTGTTCTTTTGTTCATAGACAATTCGAAAGTGCTTGAAATAGTGATGAATTAGTTTATGTGCGTAAAAATCTTTTGATTGTGACTTATTGTTTCCTCAATATTAAGGTGTTTAGATATAGAAAAAACAAATCATTTCTAACAGATCAGTTCAGTTCGTTAATTATGGCGCTTCGAACACCAATGCCACGTTGTATGGAGAACACACGAAGGAGGATTGATCGGTTAAAAGAGTATGTTTATTTTTAACAATAATTTCATTCGAATCGGTTGTAGAACTTGGTCTCAAAAGAAAGTCTGATTTGACAAGTGACAATTAAAAGGTCTGATGAGTACTGAATTTAATGTGATTTTCACTTTTTTATCTTTGGTGTTTTTGATAATGATATTTGTTTATGATGCGGTCTCAAATTTACTTGTATATATACAAGTTCTCTAAATATACTTAAAGCTTCATAATATTTAACTTGTAGCTCAACTAATATATGACTATGAGGTGATATTGACATGAGAATGGTATAAGCCTTTACAGATGATTAAAACAACCACATATAATGAATATCAAAAAGTTTATTTAACCATACACAATGATAAAACTGTTGGCACAATATTGCAATGTTAGATCGGCAGTCTGTTTGTACATCACCCGTCACCTGTCACCGCCACTGTTAACTGTCACCGTCACCCGGCGTCGCGTGCTGGCCGCAGTCGGGACGGAAGACAATATTATACCATCAATCATTCATAGCCTAAATACTAGAATAGTGAACATTGTGGCTTCAACTGCAATTTTTTATTTAAACTATTTGAGTGGAGGTGCTTTCCTTTCGCGTTCAATGTTAAGATCAACTTTACAATTACATCTGTGTCTAGCTATAGTTAGTGCTTTATCTAAGTGCAAAAATAATTTATATCCTTTTCTTGTACGAAAATAGACGATGTGTGGACATTCAGTATTTGTAGTTTGTACCGCGTGAGGTCGCGCGAGGCGTCGCGCCGCTACTTGCTAATTATAGTAAAGCTGACTACAGACGAGTACATAGCGAATATATGAAGCGATACAAGAGATGAAGCGGAAACAAATATAACAATGGAAAGAAGAACAAACACGACTCCGCACCAGAGGGCCGAGTGCCTCCAACGCTGAATACAAACATTAATCATGTACATACTATAAAAATACAAATTAAAATAATTTACACACTAAAAATATTCTCCACATAATAATTAAAAACATAAATTAATCAATTATTGCAATTGGAAAGAGATAATTAAATTATACATTATTATTACATAGGATTACTTTAAAGATAATTAAATAATTATACGAAATTAGTTATGACTAGTCCCCCGGAGCCGCCCCCGAGCCGCGCATCCCCGCGGGGCGCCTGCGTGAAGATAAATATGAGATTGCTTAGGAGATCTAAATAACGCTTACACGAAACTTAATATAGTAATTGAACTCGCCCACTCGACTATCCTTATTAGTGTCAAAGTTTAAAAGCTAATGGAATGAGGTGCGAGACGGCGGCCGCTTATCTGGGCGGCACCTCCCGCGGCGGGGGACTTCTGTATTTGGCTTTGATGTGCAAGAAGGGCTTCTTGGGGGAGGTGTGGTCTGCGATGGTGGCCTCCAGCGACAGGCGGATACTCTCCTCGATGGCAGCTTGCGTGAGTCCGGCGGTGGCGGCGCCCCCCGCCAGGCTGGCGCTGCGCGTCTTGGCGGCGAGCAGCGGCCGCCGCGGCTCGTTGACGGGCGTCGACGCAAGGCTCTGGCTGCGCGCCTTGCGAGCCGCGCCGAGCTCGGTGGGGGTGCTCGCGATGCTGGCAGACCTGCTCTTCTTGGGCTGAATCGATCTCTCCGCTCCAGTAAACTTGGTATCCTTTTGGCTCGCGATACTCATGCTTCTGGACTTCTTAGGCGTTGTAACTAAGGCGTTCGAGGTCAGAGACTTGCGCAGCTCCGTGGGCGTCCTGTTCGACCTGCCGGTGGGGGTGTTTGGCGTGCTGAAGCTGGCGGGTGCGGACTGCTTCCTGGCGCGTGCGGGGGATTTCTTTTCGTCTTTCAAAGGAAGAGTGAGGGCGGAACGGTTTTTAGCAACAACGGGTTTCGGGGTGGAGGTGCGTCTTATATCAAGGGGTGAAGTCTTTCCGTTTTTCTTAGCGTTAACTTTTGATTCTACAGGGGATGTTTTCCCGCTGATCGAAGAAGCTTTGCTATCAGAGGAGCACGCGTTGAAGGAGGGCTCCTTGCTCAAAGAGTTTTTGCTGCTGGCGGGTGAGGGAGACGTGCGGGGCAGAGAGGGTTCTTTTACTAGGGAGCTTTTACTGCTCGCGGGAGAGGGCGTCGGGGAGTGGGAAGGGGAAGCGGGGGTTACTGGCAGCTCCTTGGTGAGTGAGGGTGAGGGCGATGGCGTAGCGCGGGGTGCGGGCGCAGCGGGGAGTGCGGCGGGTGTGGCGGGGGGCGTCGGCAGCGGCAGCACGTCGCGGCGGCCCTGCGTCACGAGGCGCACCTGGCAGGGTTCGTGGCGAGAGAGGAAGTGCTCGAGCGTGTCCCATCCGCCGCCCACGCGCACCATCATGTGGCGGCCCTTCAGCAACTAGAAAAGATTATATTAATAGTGAATTATTGTCTAGTAACTTAAATAAATTAATTTAAATAAATATATTTTTTATTTGTTGTATATTTTTTATTTCACTTTTATTAAGAATTATTCAATACAAACCCTGATGAACACATTTCTGCCGGCGATGTTGTAGCGTCCTTCGCCAACTTTCTTCACCTTCAATAACTTGGAACATTTTCCTGACCCGCAGTTGCAGCCGCGCTCCATCAAACGAGTTACCAATTGCACCTAATTGTAATAATAAATTAATTAACTGCGTAGCCATAAAAAAACATTTCTTTTATTCTAAAACTGTATTTTTATTGAAAAACATGTTTTTATAGAAAAAAATGTTTTCATGTTTCATGTTTTTTTATAGAAATAAAGTAACCCTAAAACCAGTAATATATTGTTTAAGATAGTCGGGTGTATACTATACCTACATCTAATGTTGAGACAGTGACGGTAATTAATTATAATTAATATTGGGATGTACTCACAACTATCGCATTTGCAGTTTCAAAATTCAAATATATCATATGGTATATAATTTATTTATTTATTTTTCGTTTTTCTTTAACGTATTTTCCCGCAGAGAGAACCTAGTGTAAACTTACCTAGTGTACACTTCGTTCTCTGCTTTTCGCCCGATTTTGAAATAAAAATATAATGTATAATTGGTACATATCAATTTGATAACGTACTCGTTTATCCAGCTCATTAGTAGGTCTCAGTGGCACGTCGGTGTCGCTGCTGCTGTCGGTGCCTCCCGACTTGGTGCTCTCCGCGTCCACATTGTCCGGCAATGATTGAAGACCTGCAAATAAAAAAGAATATCCTTTATTTTACACCAATTAAAAATATAATCATTTTCTGGAATCTTCATATCAGTAGCACAATAGGCGACCTAGTCGCTAAGAGAGCGATCACTTCTAAGCAATGTTAGAATAGAGAAGAGGATAAATTAAAGAAGGGAAGGGGTGTTTAGTAATAACACAAGTATTTAAATATGTACTTAAGATACATATTATTTATTTATATTAAATATCATATTATTTATAAATTTAAATAAATGCATTTAATGAATAATAAAATCATCCGTCTTAATTTTTTTCTATTTCACGCTGTATCCCGAGCATAGCAGGGTAGGCAGAGGAAACCTGAGAACCTATTGTAAAGACACTCCGTTCTCTTTCAAAAATTCCGTTCCCCACTTTCCGCCGATTTAATAATAATAATAATAATTCTTTATTCAAGTGACCAGTGACTCATTATGGTTAGTAAACAAAAATTTCTTACAGACTAGGTTAGTTATTATTACTTTTTTTTTAAATAAATGTTACAATACACACGAATCACTGCTGCACCGTCCCGTTTGCAACGGAACAGCAATGATTCATGTATATGCAATCCAGTCGATTAGATATCATGTTCAGGATTTTGTTGACACTACCCCATACCGTACGTACGTACGTATAAGATAGATATCATTTTTTCTACATTATGTTATGAAGTAATAAATGAGTGAGTTACCGTCGGTAGGTTCCGGTGAAGATGGCAACGGTTCAGTTGTAGATCTGAAAAATGTTTCATATATTTAATATAAATTTTATATTTACAAAATAATATTACGATTAAAATCTACAATTTTTGAAATTACCTAGGTTTTTATAATGTTAGTAATATTTTAAAGCATTATTTGCGAATTTAATTTGAAAGTTAAAAACATCGTACATAAATCCAGACAGTGAGATAAGAACGTGAAGCTTATCGTATTAATAATGAAATGGTAAAAAAACAGGACTAAAGATATAAGTATTTTAATTATAATTGCATCTAGTAATGTTCGTCAATGATACTTAATACCTTCAGCTCGGAGAGCATTTATTTTCTTCCAGATTAATGGCTGCAGGCGTAAGAAAGGAAATATGGAAGGACTACGAATTACGAATAACTTAGCACTATGAATATCTTGTTATGAATAAAGAATGAAACTGAAAAAAACTAGTAAATAATATATTTATAACATACTTCTCTCTGGTCGGTGAAGGTGAGCTATCTCGGAACTGCCACGCGGCCCCGGACATGGCTGAATCGAGGCCGGAGTCCCGCTCCTCTAAGGCTATCTCCTTCTCAAGCTGCACGAGTCCCGGCGGCTCCACGTTAAACTTTGTGGCGAGACGCGCAACTTCCAGCAGGCAGAGTATTACTTGTCGAGGTTGGTTGTGTAGGACTAGAATTAAATAGGATTCTCTATATTTAAGTATGTCGTTTGTTATTTATAATAAAAGTGAAATAATAAAGAATTAGGACACAACTCCAAATATGGTCATTTTTGCAATTACAGCTATGGTTTTGTAATTACGATTTTCTAGGTATTACTTTGAAGTTCTTTGTTACTTCGCAGTTGATAAGTGTAGGACTATTTGTGTGATAGGTGTCGGGTTCATTTTTACTCCCGAAAACATAAAAAGATTGTTA
Organism: Philaethria dido; assembly: GCA_033558755.1. Taxonomy (NCBI): domain Eukaryota; kingdom Metazoa; phylum Arthropoda; class Insecta; order Lepidoptera; family Nymphalidae; genus Philaethria; species Philaethria dido. Next base: position 7,939 of record JAKGSA010002663.1, read on the forward strand.
AAAAAATTAAGTTAATCAAAACTGTAAAGTATGTGTTAATGAAATAATAATAAAATGTAGGTAGATTAATATTCAATAGGTAACTTGTCTCCTCTGTGTAAATATGTTTTTGTCGTCCAATAAACGTGAAACAGTACGCACGAATTATTTATTATTCCTCCTCATTTCGGTATATCTAGAAACCATTCTTCTTTTAAGACAAACTTTTAAAAATGATTGAATTCCGATTTTTCTACAACGTAGCTTAGGTGCTATTGATATGGATATTTTATTAACATATACGCATGTCATGTATTTTTCCCTTACCGAGGTCATCGCTCTCAAACAGCAAGTTTTCATGTACTCCGAGCTCACGGCAGAAGGTGATGAAGTTCTCAGCGTTGTCTCGCGAGAAGAAGCTGCGTCGAGCCGCACGTTGCCAGCAACGACCGCGGATTGCCGGCACCGGCTATAGACGAAATATAATTTGTAAAATTTTATTTAAAAAAATAACACGTAATGTTTTAAAATGAAATTACTAGTTACTTTTGTATTATATTATTATTAGCTTAATTCATCTTTCTCATATAGCATACGGAATAAATAGCTAGAATAGACTAGAAAGACACTCCGTTCTCCATATTTCGTCTTTTTTTTTCAGCTCAGGCTTTCCCCACATAGGCTCTATTTGTTTACAAAGTAGAGTAGAGTAGTGTTAAGACACTTCGTTTTCCTTTTTGCCTGAGTTCGAGACTATATTAAGTAGCGTTCACTCAACGCGTTGTATTTCCAAAGAAAATGAATAAAAATAATTTAACCTTTATCATTTCCCCAAGTGGGAATCGAACTCACAACAAATTGCGTTAACAGTCGGACGCTTTCCCACTGGGCTACAATGGCCTCATTTACATTTTTTTTTCATTATTTTTTTAATACACACCTATATTACACGTGTCGGTACCTAATTATTTCCTTATTACAATAAGTAAAGTGTTACTCACCCCCACGATGAGTCCTTGATCGAGCGCCTCCCGCGCGCGCTCGTGGATGACGGCGGCCAGTTGGCAGAGCTCCGCGCCATTGTCCAACTCATCCAGGAAGTTTTCACCAGACAAATATGTTATACCTGTACAAGAATTGTAATTTTATAGTTTATATTTATATAAAAAAATATACTTTGTACTTATAATGATAATATGTTATTACGTATAAAGATCATAATTAACGTTGCAAAAGAGCGGATAAAGTAAATATGCAATGGCGGCCTTATTACTAAGCAATTTCTCACAGGTAACCAATAGTAAGGGATTTACTGTAAAAGAATTTAGCAGAAAGACGCAGAAAATATTGAATACAATCTTATTTTGTGCTTCAAAATAAACATAATGACTTATATAGTACTACACTCGTTTACGTGATCCTCTTCGAGTATTGTTAATAGGATTCTCGAAGGTCAACCGAGGTCTACCTATCTATCTTAATAATTCTCGGAGTGATTCATTTTTATGTTTTCTCTGCGGACCACACTATGCAAGAATGCAATACGTAAGGATAATTATACTCGCAAAAGATCTGATTCATTATGTTTTTGTGAGGTTTTGTTTAATTTCCGCAATGATTGTAGTATTTTTTACGATTTCCTGTGAATGGATATAAGATTGTGTTTTTGTTTTTTTTTGTTGTAACACTACTGTGTGTTTTGTTCGCTGAGTTTTATTCAGCATACGATAAAGTTTGGCATTTTTATCACGTAATTATTGTAAAACAATGAAATTGAATGCGATATTGTAATTGTTTAAATAGGTCTTCAACTTTTCCATTTTTTACACGTTTTGAATGAAACTAGTTTAGTTGGATTAATCGTATACACTACGCATATAAATCTATATGGGATCACAGACTGCTGTTAAGTGTTTGAAACCTAGGATTTCTAAACAGTATTTTCGAATACAAAAAGTTTTTGTGGGTCGATGGATGTTTGTTACTCTCTCACACAAAAACGGCTGAACGAAGTTCCAATAAATCTTTACAGTGGAATAGCTTATTATTCAGAATAACACAACATTTTCAATTTATATCATCACACACGAACGAAGCTGCAAGCAGAGGCTAGTATATACTTATATATAAATTATTACCAATGAAATAGTCATTTGATTGATTTAAATGACACGTAATTGAATTCATGTGTCTGTAATAACTAACAATGTCAGAGAGACTTGGTAAAAAATATTCATGAGTTGCTTAAAACCAGTTTATCAATATTATTTAAGGATACCATATGAATTGCGCAATTTAAATTTAAAAGTATAAAAAATAATTACAATTGTATTTACATTGAATTAAATAGTTCATTAAATTCAATCACAACACAGAGGAAGTTCGATTTATCGTCATTAAATGATAAGGAATAAAAGGACTGGTTATTTTACCGGCTTTACCCGCATCGCAGGTTCGTCAAAGAGAACAAGACACTTTTCCGCTTCCCGCCCGGATTAGTGATATTGCGTGTTAAGAGGAACGGATACCGGATACGAACGAACCCCACGCTTTGTTCGTGAAAATCCTTCCCTCGAGCGGGGTCGAACCTAGAACCGTTGTTTACGCAGTCAAACGCTCCCTCTGCACCATGGTGGCGTCGAAACCACAATATAAATCCGTTAATTATTATATGTGTAGTTATATAAATATTTATTAACATATTGTTTTGTTCAATTAATTATATTCACTGCCTACTTGTTAACAACAATAATTCTGTTCCAAAGTCCGAAGATATGACAATAAGTACTATAATACTGACTTTGGAACATTTGTTTTTTATATTGTCTCTTTTTTTTTATCAATATTATGAGGTATACAAATAAAGTAAAATAAGAATATATCCGATAATAAATAAAGTGGCGTTAAATCTGCCATCCAGCAATCATTATAACCAAAGTATTGTTATATGGTCAATTATCAATAATAATAATTTTTAACTGATTTAAAAAACGCACGGTTCTAAATTCGAGTGTATTATTTTTTTGTGTGCATAACTTTTTACTGAATGACTGAGTTAATTATTTTTCTTTAATATGATAGCTAATGCTGATGTGGTCCCATTAAAATTTAGTTATGATCTTTCTTTTTTTTTGACTTCACACTGTATCCCGCATATAGCAGGGTAGGCAGAGGGAACCTGAACACCTAGTGTTAAGACACTCCGTTCTCTTACAACAATTCCGTTCCCCACTTTCCGCCAAATTGAGGCATTGCGTGTTGAGTGGCGGAACTCAACGCTTCGCTTCCCTTGTTACCAAACTCTGAAGATCTTTTGAGTTATTTGATGTGACCTTTTGAGTTATTCATAATAATAACTCAAAAGGTCACATTAAATAACTCAAAAGATTATAAGTTTTTAGTCTATTTGATTTAAAGTTTATTAATCTATTTGATTTAAAATCGGTTTTTTTTGTCAAAATCTTAATTATGTCTGTCTACAAAATACGGGATTTATTTTTAATAAATGAGTACTAAATAACGTATGAGATAATTTATACTTTACTCCACATTTGTCAGAACAAGTTGCAACTTGTATCTATTGTATTGAAAATGCAGACCCCATAACGATGCATGTTTACGATCGTTCATAGTAAATGTGTGCTAGTTGTTACAGCCGTACTGTACTGGTACTCGGGTGATTATGAACAAATTTATAGTAACAGAACTAGGTCGGAGTTAAATTGTTAGCTTTATTTGTCAATTTACGTTGATTTACCTTGATTTTCTAAGGTTGTGTGGTGGTACGATATTATATTGTATACGCGAGTGGTTATGGATTTGATTCCAGATGTGGGGAATGCTTTAATTATTTTTTTTGTTTTGTGCTGGTAAGACAAAGTATGGTGATGAGTGTCTTGACAGGTTCTCTCCCAAAACCATCTCATTTATTTATATATGTAAATGTTTATGTGTTTTAAATATTACGCTACATCTGCGTTGCTGGTACATTTGTCATATATTATTGGGTAGTAAAAGACGTTTTATATTCGGTACTTCTCGATACTCACTGTATTGAATTTATATTTTAATATTACATTTATAAAAATCCTACATTCTTGTTTATGTTTCTAAAGCTGACAGAAATGGGAAAATCGTGTGATTTATGAGTTCTAGAAGGTAGAGCATAGATTTTTATTGTGATGTTTCGATACTTATTTTCCTAGAGCACAAAATTTAAAGTATTTTACGGCTAGAGCGCTTAGACGATGTCCAAGAGACACAGGTTCGAGTCCCGCTAGGCCCAAATTTTTAAACGTTTTCTAAAAAAGTTATTCTTATCCCCTATATTTGCGACTCATACCCAAAAAAATATTCAAAGATAATCTCAAGTTATTATTTAATTTTTTATTGTATGAAAAATTTGTTCTAAGTTATTTTTAATCTACTAAATATATTTTTATAATTTTGACCCAGTGCGGTGGTCGCGAGTGGCGCGCGGTGCGCTGCCGTTAGATAACCGTATACAAGTGTTTATCATCGCTACGTCGCGTCACGCGTCGCCGCCTCAATAGCGTGACGTATGAAGACGTAGTCGTACAGTGTGGAACGTGGACCATATGCTGTATGCAGGACTTAATATTATTGTTTAAATATAATTGAGATATAATTAATTAGCTATAATAATTTTAAAAAAAAAATATTTGTAAATTTAATGTTTTTATATACGCAATAAATATCTATAATAATATAAGCCAAAAAATTTAATTAGGTTACAAATAAAGCCAGTAAATAGACAGATATAAGATGAGACAGTCTTAAAAATAATATTCTTGAAAAAGTGAACATAGATAATAAGTACAATGTAATGCATCTGGCAGTTGAAATATTTGTAGTGAGGCTATCTCACAGTTTATCATACTTTTTAATAGTTCAATCATTTTATTTTTCATCTTCATTCTTTTACCTTTATTATTTAAAATATATATATATTTTTTATTTTACGGCTAACACAATTTTACATCAAATAGTGTTTTTTTTTGCTCATAAAAAGCTACGATGTATAAAGAAAAATACTGTGTCATGCACTTTTTTAAATCTTTTCCAAGACAATCTATGTTGATATGTAGATCTAGTATGTAGTGCATAACAAAGAAAACAGTTTTTAACATGCAAAATACTGCCTTCACTTTAGCATTGCCAATATAAATTTAAATATGTTCGCGGTTGTATAGCGAGGCTCGCCTCGCGGCGCCACTCGCTCATGAATAATAAATTACTAGTACATGCATGTCTTCAGGCTAAATAGATTGGATGATGTAGCTGATCTCAGGTTTGTCTTGACAGTCCGACCGGTTGATATTTATATGGACGATTTGATTTGGACTAACAATTCATTTAATATTGTGATTGTATTTGACAACAGGCAAGGGGTGGAAAATTTCATTTTATATTGGTAAAAAGTGATATAAAAAGTGATATAGTCAGTAATAGTAATATAGTTAGTCTTAAGTTAATAACTTAATATTTAAAATCAATTTTTTTTTATACATTAACCCGGATTTGCTAAGACTAAGGTTATCTGATAAGAGAATGCTATTAGCAATAAAATCGCCTTTATACGCTCTGTATCTAGTTTTGAAAACCTCATGTAGAAGCCATAATGGCACAGAGAACATAGTCTAATTGTTGATACGATTCATTGTGGGTTTGACTCCCACTGGGGGGAACGACTATATATTAATTATTTTTATTTTTCTGCTCTGTTAGGTCAAAGTTACTTAATCGCTACTTAACACAGAATTCGGAATAAAAGCGGCTAACAGAGTGTATTGTTACTCTCTGACTACCCTGCTATGCGAAATAAAGAATAAAGTTATTTATTACAACTACATACATACATAGATAGCATCATGCTGTATCCCGCATATAGCAAGGTAGGCAGAGGGAACCTAGTGTTAAGACACTCCGTTCTCCACTTTTCGCCGAATTGAGGCATTGCGTGCTGAGTGACGGAACTAAACGCCGCGCTTTTGCCTTGTTACCAAACCCTGGAAATGAAAAATTCCAATTCCTGGAGTGGGAATCGAACCCTCAACCTATCGCGTTTACACTTGCACGCTTGTGTCTCTGCGCCACGACAGGCGTTCATTACAACAATTGTATTACAACCATTTAAAAAAATCAACAATATACAGGCACATTGCAACCAGCACAGTATAATTTATCTGTCACAATTTTATCATATTTATATTATCAATATGACGATACCATCCATGTTTTTACTTATTGTTCCTTTGGAATAGCTTGCACTCATTGATTATTCTATCTAAAGTTAAATTTGCAAATAAAACATAACAGACGCAGCTCGCCGTTGATGTACGGTCTCTGGCTCATTTAGAGAGCTATAAGCAATATGCATTTATTATTACATGCCACCCCTCGTATGATCCCTATCTGTCTTAGCGCACATTCCACAGAACGACATGTTTAATTTTAGTATTAATAGTTTAGTTATTTATAGGTGTTTGGGTTAGAATGTACTGCGTTGGTCATATGATTTAAAAAAAAAAAGTTTTTTTATAAATAAATAAAATATTTTAACTGATGTGATTACATCGTTCTTAATGCTTTATAACTTCAAATTTAGTGTAGGTACGTTAAATAGGGTTTAAGTGATTCTATTAATAACCTCATGACTTCCCTTAAAAACTATTTTTGCTAAAGTAATGTAGAAATAAAAATGTAAGATTAAAGAAAACCTAAGCTTCGTAACAAATTAATATTTAAATTCCACAAATTTATTACT
>JAKGSA010002664.1:0-13345 GCA_033558755.1 Philaethria dido
AGACGATTCAATTGTACCGGTTGATGTTATAATAAATCAGTGCTCGCGTTTAGAGGTTTTAGTCACGTTTGTCGTTTAAATGATCACAGAACACTTTTTTTGTTTCTTTTCCTTATGTAAGGAGGAAATATAAAAATCGGGTTTTTCTTATGTATCTTCAGTTACCTATATTTTTTTTTGTTTGTTTTACGCTATATATTGCATATAGTCAAAAGGCATACAGGGTAGGCAGAGATCATAGTGTCTAGAATTAATTTTTAGGTATATTTTTAGGTATTTTTTAGCTACTCACTGTATCCCAAATATAGCAGGTTAGGCAGAGGGAATCTGAGAACCTAGTGTTAAGACACTCCGTTCCCCACTTTTCGCCGAATTCAGGCATTGCGTGCTGAGTGGCGGAACTCAACGCCGCGCATTGCCTTGTTACCAAACACAGGAAATAAAAAAATCCATTTCCTAGAGTGGAAATTCAATTGTAGAGATCTTATTGATACGTGGTAGTTATGATTTATTAAGCTAGAAAAAATTGAGAGAACATAGTGTCTTAACACTATATTTAGTGCCTCAGCATTCTATGTTCCACTTTCGATGGTTTCGCTTTCATTTTCGATTGAATTTGTGATGAAAGACGGAACCCAACGCTGCACTGATGCTGAGCAAAAAAAATACAGTATTATAAAATAAAATCATTTCGTCGCGTGGGGATTGAACTCACTACCACTCGTTCGTTTATAATCAGACGTTAAATCACTAAGCCACGTTCGCGATATATATGTAATAAATAGGTTTACACACAGACAGACATACACTACTGAGTATAATATCACAATAATCGACTGTCCTCAGGCTACAATTAATGGAATAAGCAATTCGCATATAAATCACTTGACATACGGGGTAATTACACGCCCCGAATCCGAACAATGGTTGACTGCTATTAAAGCATATATTATGAGTTCGATTCCCGACTGACATTATAATAGATAGAAATGTTAAATTATCCCAGTTGTAAGTATATTTAAGAAAAAAAATGTGATATTATATATTATTTTTAATGTATTTTAGTTTGTGAAACCATTATCTTTTTTCAAAAAAAAATAAATAGGTATCATAATTACTTAATACTTATATTATAATATTAGATATGAAATGAAAAAATAATTCTTATACAAATATGTCAAAAAAAAAAGCTAAAAGTAACGCATCTAAAATATTTTTTAAAAAGCAACTTCACGCTTTATCACGCATAGCAGTCAGTTAGAGCGGATATAGTGTCAAGACACTCCGTTTCCGCTTTCCACGTTAAGTGTTGCATCTGAATGTTGGTCTTACTTTCTCGATATCCAGATCGTATCAGCAAATTTCAGGTTCACGCAAATCGGAGAACGAGAAAAGACAGAATAACGTTGAAAGGTTCTTACATTGTTATTTTAAACAAAAAGATATTACTTACTTCAAAAAATGAGTAATACTAGGTATAAAAAATATTTTAATTAGGCACCAAAAAGTATACATTTTAAATTAACAAATCTGCAACCGCTTTATGCTGAATGAAAACTAACAAAAAAAAACAAATAAAAACTCTTTTTCATGACCTCTACTAAAATCTAAAGAGTACATATAGAAGCGCTATCTATCATGACCTCTTTTCCCGTTCATAAAAACCTTTAAAACAATGCCCTCGCAAAACGAATTTGGGTTACTCCGTAAGCCGTATGGCGTATGACGTATGACTTTTTCTTCTTACAAATTTTAGGAGATAAAATGATATTTTAGTTGGATTCTTTATTTTTTGGTTTAATATTAATTTATGGCATCATTTTTAATTTTTGTATGTATTTATTTATGCTTGTATTATTTTTTTTATTGATAAAGGATAGCAAACGAGCAGACGGACCACCTGATGGTAGGTTACCTTCGCCCATAGACATCTACATACATCAGAGGAGTTGTAAGTGCGTTGCCGACCTAGTGTTCAGATGGGAGCGGGAGGAAGTCACCGCGGCAGTCTGCTATCAAAACCACCACATTCTGGGGAAAGGATGGGTGGGAATAGGGAAAACCTAATTTAAACGATAGTTGTGAAAGAGATATATTATTATATATATTAAGAGATATATTAATATATAGAAATATTCCCAAGTAATATTATTATTTATGATATATAAAAAATATTGAACTTTAGAACAGCTTATTAAATATTAAAAAAAAAATGTCTTGATTTTAAAAAGTAAAAAAATGAAATGAATTGGATAAATTTGAAAAATCACATTAATGAATTTAATGTATAATATTTAGTACAAATTTCAAACGTTAGTATTATAACTTGGTACTAAGTTATAGGTACTTAGATATTTTCTCAGTTTCGTTACAGTATTGTGGCACACTTCAGTGAAATAAAAACTAAAAATTAGTTTTTCTCTTGTCACACAGAACATTATCTATATACAAATACGTGAAGCAAAAACATTGTACCCCTTTTTACGAAAATGACGCGGACGGAGAAGCATGAAATTTGTCACACTTATAGTTTATATAACGAAGGAGATCAGAATCCTAGTATTTTTTTAAAATAATCCATAAGAGGTATATTAAATGCACAAAATAAATGTTACACACACTACATGGTTTGACATCCATGTATCCATAAAGTCATGTATGTTTGCTAAACACAACGTGTTATTAACGCGTCGACGGCGACACTAGTATAGATAAAACAAACATGATATATATTTACAAAAATTCAAAAATCTTAACAAGTTACTAAAACCCCTAAAAAATATAAAAAAACATCACTACCGTTAACAAATTGCCGAAAATACATCAAATAAAAAGCGTTACAAAGGCTGTCTGTGAATAAAAGCGCGATAGCAAAAAGTTCGGTTACAAAATTGGAATCCCCAATTAATTGGTGCGAGATTACCGATCGCTACTAAATTAAACATTTTCTCTTATTTAAAGCCGAAATGAAGTCCATTTGAATTCACCACGCCAGTAATTACCTAGAGTTTACGACGTGCTACCGTACTACTCGGCTACGTACAGAACAGGACCTAAAATGGCGGTCCCTCTGGGGACATGTCTGTTTCAAACTTAAATAGCAAATGTTTGGAAGTGAATTTTAATTAATCAAAGGTCTTGTTACTATCTGTTTTATTGGAATATTGATGGTTTTCATTTTTGTATAATTGTTTGAACCGGACGTCTCGTTTTATATTAAGTATTGAACACAAAACAAATTATTTATTGCATTAAATCTAGTTTTTTAAGCTTATTTTATGAATTTTCATTCCTTTACACATTAAAAATTATTTTTTGAGTTCCAAATCTGCTCTTTAACCTTTAATACATTTTTTCGATGTTCACATAAACAGGTAAATGGGGTACAAAATCAATCGAACGACAAATTAGCCGAATATTTTTTTTCCTCTTAAAATCGGAATCCAAGAAACGCATTCAGTTAGCTACTTAGCATATTATAATATATTATATATTTTGGCGCAAAAAAAGATCTGATCATAAATTAATCTACTAAATAGCTAAGAATTAACAACAACAACTGAAATAAATTCTTAAGCAAAAGTAACCCAATTTCATTCATAAAACAGATCAAACCGAAGCTACTACAAAAATAACCCACAACATTTACATACTTCTTAATACATATACAAAATATATACATATAAAAATTGTCATAAAACGCCACTAAGTAACTCAGAAAGAAGTCTAATCGCAGATTACGTTGGGAATGTGATTGGAAAAATTTTCCTGCAACTTTTTAAATTGGATCCAATTTAAGCTCCGTTTGGCTCGAATGTCGTCAGATAATACGATTGCTTCAATACTTAGGTATTAAATTGCATCTTTGAGAAACGTTTACGCGGTACATAAAAGATTTCAGAACTAAAATTGAAAACTGTTTTATATGTTTTTTACATACATACATACATACATAGCTTCACGCTGTAACCCGCATATAGCGGGGTAGGCAAAGGGAACCTGAGAACCTAGTGTTAAGACACTCCGTTCCCCACTTTCCGCCGATTATAAGTTTTTTGTGAGATAAATATTACTATTTTTTTACAGATTTCATAAATGCAGCAGTAATTTTATTGTATTTTCATTTTTTATGTATTTTTATGATTTTGTGATTTTTTATTGGATGAACCAATTTTGAATTTTGATAATTATTTTTTTGTATAACAGCTAGTGCTTCTGATGTGGTTTCATTTAAATTTAATTAAAATCTTTAATATTACTTTTAAGTGCATTTTATTTGAAGTCGGTTTCCTTAGGTATATATATACGTTACTTTCAGAATCATGCTTTATACCTTTATACCTTTCAGGGGAGTCAAAAAGAACGAGGCACCAAACGCTACGTTTTCTGCATACTTTTTTTACTTTTTTTTACTTTTTTTTACTTACGTAGATAAATTTATATATTTTCTACATATTATTCTATTTCCATGTTTTTACTTTAAACAAATGAATTCATTGTAATATCTTCTATCTCATTCTCTCGCTGACTCAATCGTATACATTTATATATTTCTTACTTTACCGTGACGCATTTTCGTTACATACAGTTCCAAATAACGATTCTAAAAAGAAAATCACTTCAAAAAATGAAACATAACTTACCACGTCCTTAGCATGATCCTCCTCAGTGGTTTCAATGTCAACACTTTCGTCGCTGTCACGGTCGCTTTTAGTAGACCTGGCAGGAGAAGACCGCAGAGAACGGACAGGTGACCTTGCAGGAGAACGGAGAGGAGATCTGGACCGTCTTGGGGATGTTGGTGACCTACACAAAAGGGGGGATAAAAAATGTAATATTTCTTTTTTTTGACTTCACGCTGTATCCCGCATATACGCACAGTAGGCAGAGGGAACCAGAGAACCTAGTGTTAAGAAACTTCATTCTCTTTCAACAATTCTCTCACTTTCCGCCGAATTGAGGCATTGCGGATTGAGTGACGGAACTCAACGCCGCGCTTTGCCTTGTTATCAAACCCAAGAAATGAAAATACTAAATTTTACAAATGCTGGAGTTGGAATCGAACCCACAACCTGTCGCGTTTACAGTCGCACGCTTGTGCCTCTGCGCTACGATAGACGTTATAAGTTGTTATAATAACACTTCGTTCTTTTCCATTATGATTTACTGGTAAAACATTTTATGATTTACTGGTAAAACATTTTATGAATTACTGGTAAAATATAAAATTAACTAACGTTTAGGCTTTTACAGTAATATACCTATACAATAGTGATTATTTCTTATTTTTTAAGACTAAGAACTTAAAATTAACCATTTAAATGGTTCAAGCCATTGAATCGGTGATTTATCAACTTCACGCTTTTTCCACTTTTCGCCCAAAATTGAGACACTACGTGGTGTCTGGAGACTTTTAAAACTGCGCTTTGTTTTACCAGAGAGGGGTAATTAATGTTATTTAACTGTGTAGTCCATGATAGCGTTAATTGTTAATTCAATCTTATTTAATATTATTTTCTTTTAAAAAAACACTATATTTACTAAAAAAATGTATAAATATTACCTATTAGGCGATCGCGATGGTGAAACTACGGGTGACAGCTGTGGCGATTCCAAGCGATGTGAACGCACCGGACGGAACGCGCGCGGTTCTTCAATCGCACCAACGCTGCTTAACGCTGTTAATGCACCTTTATGGAATATTAGATATTATTAAACAACAAATAAAACTTCACGCTTTTTCCCGCACAATAAGGAAGGCAGAGGGAACCTAGTGTCAAGACTCTATTCCACTAGAATTCGAGATATATATGTATTTTTTATTGATCAAAGGCGGCAAACGAGCAGAAGGGCCATCTGATGGTAAATTGCTAACTTTGACATAGACATAGTCATAGACATCTACAACACCAAAGGAGTTGTAAAGTGGAGTGTATGGGTGGGAATAGGGAAAACCTGGCTTACATGCCATCGAACCAGAACACATCATTAGATATTTGGCTGTTCGTCTTGATTGACATGATAATGGTCTCGAGTCAGTCGGAGGACGAACCACCTAATTATTGGGATTCCCACTTCGGGTATTGAGATATGATGAGCAGTGGAGAAATAAAAAATATGTATATATTTGTTTTTTTATGCGGGAGATGCTTAAAATCATAAAAAAATTATAAATTTCTTACCAGGAGACCACAATGTCGGTTTAAGCCATGGCAAAGCGTAAGGTAAGGGTAATCTTGCACCCCATACATAATCAGCTAGTCGTGGTACTGGCGTATGTGATGGAGGACTGGCTGCAGTACGCTTTACTTCGGATTCCACTTCCGGCCTGCGAATTGGTACCCTTCTGTGGCACAATTTTAAACCGAACTTTGTAAGAGGATAGGTATTTTTTTATTGTTTTTAAATTAAATTACTAATATCTGACGTATTTTATCTTTACTTGTGGAATGTTTTATCTGTTTTTATTTAAAAAAGTATGTGTCATTGAATTCCGCCACTTACCACTCAACATCTAAAAATCAATTTAACATTTAAAAAGCAAAACTTATCAATTTGTTCCTATAAAAGCATAATTTCATGACTTATTCAGAACACTTAGGATTAAATAAAAAGAATATTGTATCACAAGAACATAGCTAACTTTTTTTCTAAACTTAACCGATCTATTGTATCAGATAAGCGGCTGCACGTTTCATCCCGCATAGCAGGGTAGACAATAAGAAATTAGTGTTAAGACACTCCGTTCTCCTCTGGAAAGAGGAGAACGGAGTGTCTTAACACTAATTTCTGAGTGGAAACCCGAATATTTTCGAGTGGAAACTCGAATTTGAGACATTGCATGTTAAGTGACGGATCTCAACACCGCGCTTCATCTTACCACAATGGATTATTGTTGTAGATATTAAAATCAATACTTTATCCAAGATAATGTCCCTTTTTCCTAATACCATCCCAACTTACCTAGCAGCAGACAACATTCTCTTCCTGGTCCCTCCATTGAACATGGCCTTTACATCTTCCCAAGCATGTATGACCTCCACAGGAGGACTTCCGCTAAGCTTCATATGTCGCCTCCAAGAATTAAAGTTTGCTGCATCCGGCTGCACATATTTGTCTCCGGGACCAACGCGGTGCGAATGGAAGATGAATTTGTTGGGCGAAAAGAATAAACCACAATAAGCGCATTTAATGCATTTCGCTCTGGATGAGTTATACCTGAATAAAAAAAAAACATTTTTTAGTATAAAATGGTTTTACACTAATTTTCAGGGCAGTACTAAGAAATCTTTGGCGGTGGTTTGATATAATAAATGTATGAAATGACTGATGAATGCCACCTCAGTCTACCTGTGACCACGGACTACTGTAAAATGTTCGAAACGTCGGGCTTGCAAAAATGTATTTCCGAATACTAAAATATACGCGATTATTCCTGTTAAAATAGTTTCATTTAATATGTGTAATAATCGCGAAAATCAAAGACCTCATTACATTTTTTAATCTTTTTTTACGAAATCAAAGAGGAGCTAGTCAAGACACTGCGTTTTTCACATTCCGCCCGAAATTGGCTGAGTGATCAAGTGACGGAACTCAACGTCGGGTTTTGTCTCACCACAGCGAGGAAATGATGACACTTTTTAAAGTATCATAAAAATAAAATCACTCCCCCCAAAGTGAGAATGAAACCCATAAAAACTTGTTTTTATAGTGAGACATGAGACAGTATCTAACTGAGTAACAATGGTTTTATAATAAATAGTTTTGAAAAATCGATATAAAAATATACTTCCACTTACAACCTAATCTAAGTATAAGTTTGGCGGAAAGTGGGGAACAGAGTGTCTTAACACTAGGTTCAGATACAACGAAGCTCTATATGTATGTAGGTTTTATTAATAAAAATAAAAGAATCTAATTAAAAATATATATATTGAAACTTCATCTCTTTCGGATTCCAAACCAAGCATTTACAAATCCAGCAATTATTATTTATACTATAAAAATTAAGTAAAAAACATATTTTAATAAAATACCTAGCCGGTAAGAAAGCACCTCGGCACCCCCAAGCGCATTCATGGTGCACTGCAAACGCAAAATCATCGGGCAGTCTCGGAGGGGCGTTGTCGCCTAGGAACGATTTACATAGACGTTCTGCTTCCCGACGTGTTATCATACCTGTTAAAAATCATACAAATAGCATATTTAATGGAAATTTATAAATCTTTTACATCAATAAAGTTATATTAAATATTTCTAACAATGAATCTTTTGAATTTCTATTCCCTGACTCTGGTAACAAGGCGAAGCGCGGCGTTGAGTTTCTTTATTATTTAATATCTTCATTATAACCTAATATATTTATTGTAAAAGACTCGCCGTAAACCATGCAAAGCACAGATTGCCTGCCTACAGATTCTACAGTGCTAGGATATAATTTTAAAAATTCGGCTGTCGTATCGTATTAGGATCAACGTCTGGCTGTAAACGCGAGTGGTTGTTAGGTCGATTTCCACTCTGCTCTGGTAAGATAAAACGCAACGCAGAGTTTCGCCACTCAACATGTGATGTCTCGAATTTGAAAGTGGAGAACGAAGTGTCTTAAAACCATTTTCGCTCTGACTACGTTACGTTACATTAAAAGTGTGACGCTGTAATGATAAAAATGAAGTATATATATTTTTTTTTTTTTTTTTTTATGGATACAAGGATGGCAAACGAGCAGAAGGACCGCCTGATGGTAAGTGGTTACCTTCGCCCATGAACATCTACAACACAAGAGATCAACCCCTTTAGATGCGTTGCCAACCTACGGGGATACAGATGGAAAGGGAGGACAATGTAGTAGTCTGCTATCAGGACTTCCACATTTTGGGAAAGGATGGAGATTGGGAAAGAGAGGAAAACCACAACCTGGCCATCGAACCGGAACACATCATAAGATGTTGGCGGTTCGTCTTTGACATGATAATGGTCACACTTGAGCCAGACGGAGGGGACAAACCTCTACCACCAAAAAAGTATATAAATAAGTATTTTGTTTTCATATAATTTTTTAAGTAGCTTTTTAAGATTTCTTATTACGTAATAATTTATTATCAATATATATTAGTAAGATGGCAGTAAGAAAATTTTAATCAAAACAAAGCTAAGCATGTAAGAATAAGCACTTCACCAGTAAAGAGAGACAGAAGTGATTATATATCGGTAAGCTTTAAATATCCATTCATTTGACGCTTTAACGGATGTGTTCGGGATTACAATTCGTCGTCTTTGAACCGAGTATCTGCTTAAGAAGTTCAGTTTTATAATATTTTCAACACCTAGGGAGACCTTTTTAAGGAACTTTTTTAAATGTTAAAATATATTTGAAACTGTAATTTTAAATAAAAATATATGCCACCTGGTAGAGTCTATTCTGTGACCATGGACTAGAGTTAAAGTAATAAAGTTTCGTGTTTTTTAAACAGTAGCATAAGTGTAACGAGATTCTTAAACGATAAATTCAGTGAAAATAAGTTAATTTAAAAGAAATCAGTCAAAAATTATTTATAATAATTAATGCAAGTAGGTATCATTATTATTTTTAATGCCTTTTCGTATTATGAAAAGCTATTTTAGGAATTAAAATAATGAAATATAGGTGCTTAAATAAAATAAATAATAAAATAAAGTCACTAACTAATACATAAAATATTTTTAACTTCACGCTGTATCCCGCATATAGCAGGGTAGGCAGAGGAACCTCAGAACTTAGTGTTAAGACACTTCCATTCTTTTTCAGCTTAATTCCGTTCGCCACTTTCCACACCGAATTGAGGCATTGCGTGTTAAGTGGCGGGACTCAACTGCCACTTGCTTTTTGTCTTGTTACAAACCCAGGAAGTAGAAAATACCTAACATTTCCTGGAGTGGATCACGAACACAACCTGTCGTGTTTTACTTATGCCTCTGCGCCACGACAGGCGTTTCATTATGAAAGGTTAAATACCGTTTTGTTATGTTTTAGTTATATATTATCCTTTTATACCATTCTATGTATAAATGATAAGTGATGTAGAAGTAAGTAGAGCTAAATAATAAGTAGGTATATGGCATTTTCACGCTTTTTACCGCATAGCAGAATAATCCGAATTATCTACTGTTCAGAAACTGATCTACGCTTTTCGCCCGGATTTGAAACTGCGTGTTTTGTGGCGAAACTAAACGCTGCACATTGCCTTACCAGAGTGGGTTAATAAAAAATATTTAAATATAATAATTTCTACATGCGAAAATCGAACTCACAACTATTGCGTTTACCATCAAACAACTTATAGTTTACTAGTAAGCTTTTCACATAAAAGGAAACTAACTTTAAGTAAAAGTAAAATTATTACAAACAAATGAAAAACTACTCGTCAGTCTTTAACTAAATTTAAAGGAGACCATATCAGAAGCACTAGCTATCATATAATGAAAGAATCATCAAAATCGATCCATCCATATTTGAAAGCCAGTTAAATATACATTAAAAGGATATAAATAATAATAATATTGCAATAAATATAACCTAATTTAAACTTACCACATCGCCTCGAAGACACCGGCATAGCGCCCGCCCGTCGGAGTATTTCCAATTGTACGGGCGTACATTGTACGCAAGTGATGCCCAAAGCGACGCGTCGGTTGTGTATTTCATTGTACGAAAACTGTTTTAGTAACGTATTCGATATCTGTGCAAGGCACAAACGTTCGATGCCTTCAATAACCAGTGACACTATAGGTACGCCGTATAGAAGAACTGTTCCAACCTGATGTACAAAAAAAATTGATTAGCAATTTGCTTTGCTTGCTTGTTTTCGAAAAATTTCTTTTAGTTAAACTACTTATCGGTATTTTTTTTTATTTTTTATTTGTCAATGGGTCAATGGTGAGTCTATTTGTGACCATAGATTACTCTTAAATTTATAACATTTGAAGTTTTAGGCAACAATTGGCTTTAATGAGATAATCGTGCGATAAAATCAATGAAAATTAGCTAATATAATAAGATATCGGTAAAGAATGACTTAGAATAATTAATATAAAATAATTAATAATGTAAGTATTATTATCATTAAAATAGTTTTTAAAACGTATCTTCGTTTTAAAGATTCGGAAGACTATTTTAGAAACAAAATAGTACATATATAACTTCACGCTGTATCCCGCATATAGCAGGGTAGGCAGAGGGAACCAGAGAACCTAGTGTTAAGTAAGACACTCTATTCTCTTTCAACAATTCCGTTCCCCACTTTCCGCCGAATTGAGGCATTGCGTGTTGAGTGGTGGACTCAACGCCGCGCTTTGCCTTGTTACCAAACCCAAGAAATGAAAATACTAAATTTTATATTTCCTGGAGTGGGCATCGAACCCACAACCTGTCGCATTTACAGTCGCACGCTGGTGCCTCTGCGCCACGACAGGCGTTTTTACTAATATATATTTACATATTCTTCCTTACTTATATACCTTTAATATTGATAATAATACGTTAAGAAAAAAATAAAATATGGTTCTTTATTTTTTTATATAAGTAAAGGTGTCCCAAAATTAACGCAAGATTTGACTTTGCCGCCATTTGCTATTATATTCATTATTCATTCGCTATAAAAGACTAAAATGGCATTTTCTATTTAATTCAAATCTTGCGTTAATTTTGGGACACCCTATATAAGTCTTAGATATATATAATATTTTTATAAATATACTTACTTGGTTAGGTTTACTATTCATTTCTAATGCTTTATGTTCCGAGCGAGGCTTAATGGACTCTCGCGGTGAAAGCGCCAAGTTCGTCGCCTCCATGCTACATGAAAATAAAAATATATACATATTTTTTAATTCCTTATATAATGTAAAATTTCAAATACTTATTACTAGAATAAGATAGATGTATAATATTTGTAATATATTTTAAAGTGAAGCTTTAGACACGTGATTTGAAACTCGTAACAAAAAAGCGTCACTAAAAAGAGACAAAAAATCTGTACGAAAGAGTGAGGTAGTATAACTTACTTGAGGGCTTACAAACTGATATTGCTCTCTAGATTTTTTGTGTAACAAAAAATTAATATAAAATATATACTTCAGATGGTCAAAGGCAAATATGAATTGTTCATGCATTTTTGTTAATAACTGCTTTAAATTTTCTCCTTTTCTACTATTTTTTTAACTTCACGCGATACTCAGCGCATATAGCAGGATAGGCAGAGGGAAGCAGATAACCTAGTGTTAAATTGCTCCAGATTCCCTACTAGCTTGCCGGAACTTAATACCGCGCTTTTGCCTTGTTACAAACCCAGGTAATGAAAAAACCTTTCCTGGTGGAAATCGAACCCACAACCTGTCACGTTTACAGTGGCACGCTTGTGCCTCTGCGTCACGACAGACGTTCTTTTCTATAATTAATATATAAAATCTTAATATCTTAATTTACATGCCCCAAACCCCATATTTCTATATATATTTACACAAAATGAGCCATTATTTTCATCTGGTACATTTCACCAGCCAATAATCCATACAAGCATAGAACTGATGGAACAAAGGCATTGGGCAAATAATGCGTGTGAATTTAGTGTATCGAATATCAATTCGATATTTGGGGCAAGGGCAATAATGTACTGAGGGCATTACCCTTACGTTTTGTTAACTATTTGTGTTATTGATTATATTTTGGGCTTAATTAATTTGTGTATAAATAATTGTTTATTTTTAAAGTTTTTTTTATAAAGTAATATGTATTTGAGCTAGACATGGTCATGGACATGGACATTTTCGTTTTTTAGCTGTAACGGCTACGTATCGGATATGAAGTTTTCATATCCGAAATCATATTCGTTTTCAGATATCGAGTTTGTGTTGCGATAGTTTTCATTATGATTTAATTTTCGTTACAATTTAGTTTTCATATCTCATCGTGGAGTTGTCGTTGCGTTTTGTGTCTAGTTATTTGATATCGGATATGATCATTTAGATATCGATATGATATGATATAAGAGTCTTAACAGTTTTTGTTACGTTTTGATATATCGGTCTCATCCCTAATATGAGCAGTTAAATGCTCAAAAAATAAGTCTGAGATGACATGTGTTATTTGTTTTTAATTCCTTATATGATGATTGTTGAAATTATTGTTGTAAAATACATAAATTCAGATATATAATAAGTTTTTCATCGAATAGTACATAAAAAGTATTAGAAGAATAGTCAAAAACTTGTCAGTGCTGTTACAATTTTTATGTCACGTGTAGAGTTAATCGATTTGTGCGATGAATGGTATGGTATATATATATATATATATATATATATATATATATAT
>JAKGSA010002665.1:0-14670 GCA_033558755.1 Philaethria dido
CGCAATGCCTCAATTTGGCGGAAAGTGGGGAACGGAATTGTTGTAAAAGAACGGAGTGTCTTATCACTAGTTTCTCAGGTTCCCTCTGCCTACCCTGCTATATGCGGGATACAGCGTGAAGTTGAAAAAAGAAAAAAAAAAAGGATACCGCACAACAGGGTAATGAGAGACTATCTAGTATTAAGACTCTGTAGGGCAAGCACGAAAACTTGCGACAAAGTATTTTTATTTTTAAGTATTTCTATTTTCAGCCCGACTTCGAGGCCTCCTAACCTGGTGAATGGCGGTATTAAACGCTGCGCTTTGTCTTGCGAGAGCGGGGAAATGAAGTTACTTTTAATATTAATCTCAAAGTAGGGAGCGTGCCAAGCACCGATCATGCTTACGGTCAGACACTGTCCCACTGCAGCACGATAATCTTTTTTTTTTTATTTTATATATTTTAGATGCAAGCGTAACTTAGTTGTTTTTTCGTAATGTAGTTGCGACGTGCAAGAACACAATGGTTGTGGATTCAATACTATTTGAAGGTACATACAAACTAATTTGGCGAATACGCGTTAGACTTTGACACATAAAGTACAATGTCTGTCTTTGAGCGAAAAAAGAAGCAAAACTTAACTACACTAGTAATCACGAAACTGAAAATTATCTTTGTTTTACTCAAAAAATACCAGAAATGCAACGATATATTGTTTATATTAGGGTCATAACTCAAATACGTTTCATGATATATTTTAGAATGACATAGATTATGATGAATGAAAAACATAAGATAATATCAGAACAAAACTCAGTATCAATTGTGATTTATAACAAATTGCATATGAGTTATTTACTGAGGTCAGCGGCCCTCGAGCTACACTGGTCAATGAAAATCGAATAGCCTGAAGCTCTCTCATATTCCAGATATTATTTGACTTTGCAGTGAAGTTGGAATATTGCACACAATGTGTGTCGATTCAAATCTTCTTTTTGTGTCTATGGAATGATGATTTAGAGCGTAAAATGGAGGACAGAGAGACTGATAACTAATTGATAAATGATTTATTATATTATATGTATCATTGGTCAAGTCGTTGGTAATTTCAAATTATTTGTTTACTTTAAAATTACTATCTTTAAGAATATTTTTTTACTTTTTCTATTAAAATTATACCATTAGTCATTCCCGTGTTTAGAGTACTATAGGAAATATTCGGTCTGGATGAGGAAATATGAACGTCTTCAGGAAAAATGTATAATTTCTAATACGTATCCTTCATGAGAAACAAATCATACGTCGAATAACACTTTATTATTACATTTAGGCCAACTTTGCTTTAAAATAAAGTGCATATATGTTGTTCTTTCTTTTCAAAAAAAAAAATTAAACATTTAGATTAACAAAAAAAATAATTATATAAAGCCGAAATTATACAAATTAGTAAAGAACGAATAGGGAGAACGTAATATTATATCACAAGAGATAGATATCTGAATAAATAATTTGTGTTGTGAAAAATGCTTGATACAAAAATATTTAGAAAAGTATACGTAGCAGGACTCAAAACCGCGCTCTTGAAGTGCTTCATCCGAAAGATTAGAAGCCACGTTCGTATTTATAACGAAATAGTTAACGCTAGTTAGTTATTTATGTTGTTAGAAATCTTTTGAACGAAGGAGATTTTTTTAAGAATTTTTGGATACTCAAAGATTGTTCCTAAAAATTCCCATACGTTTTATATTTAGTACTAAGAGATTGCCTTTCTTGAATGTGTAAATAGCACTTAAAAGAAATGTTTTAAACAGAACATCAAAGAAACAATTGTTTTTATTTTTTTGAACACTTCCACGCTGTATCCCACACATGGCAGCAGAGGGTGGATAGGTACCAGAGAGAGCCTATGTTAAAGACACTCAGTTACTCTTTCAATTTTTGCTTTCACTTACCCACTTTCCGCCCAATTGAGGTTTGCGTGCTGTGGCGGAATTAAATATTATTTATCTTTAGATTTTCGATACTCACATAGCTGATGAAAGCGGCGGAGTGTCTTAACACTAGAATCACTCTGACTTCCCTATATAGGCGATAAAGCGTGAAGCTGCCTACATACATTATATATGTATTCATAAAAGCACATATTTCATTGGTGGTAGGAGGTTCGTCCTCCGTCTGGCTCGCGACCACTATCATGTCAAAGACGAACCGCCAAATATCTTATGATGTGTTCCGGTTCGATGGCATATAAGTCAGGTTTTCCCATTCCCACCCATCCTTTCCCCAAAATGTGGTGGTTCCGAGAACGGAATACTACATTGTCCTCCTCTTCCATCTGTATCCTCTAGGTTGGCAACGCATCTAAAACATCTCTGGTGTTGTAGATGTTCATGGGCGAAGGTATCCACTTACCATCAGGTGGTCCTTCTGCTCGTTTGCCATCCGTTATCCATAAAAAAAAAAAAAAACATATAATATTTCTATGTACCGATTTATTTCAATAATTTAATAGGCATAATATTATATCTAATACTAATTATTTGCGCGTCGCTAATGTTATTATTGGGCTATAATTGTGTTTGCAAAATAATTTTACCTGAAACTAACATAGGATTGCTACTAGATACAATTATCATTTTCATGTGGTTAAAATTATATTTTAGAACTAGGTTAGAGGTCATCGTGGCATAGTGGGACAGCGTCTGACTGTCAACAATTGGTTATGGGTTCGATTTCCACCCGGAAAAATTATTTTATTTAATTTATTTTAATTAAAGTGGGGAACGGAGTGTCTTAACACTAGGTTCCCTCGGCCTACCCTGTTGTTTGCGGGATACAGGGTGAAGCTATGTGTGTATGTATTATTTTAATTTCCCTGAGCGGATGATCTTGGCACTAGATTCTTCCCGATTACTAGGCTAAGCTATACGTGATAAAGAGTGAAAGGGAAAAGAATTTTTACTTTGGTTTTTTTCAGGTTCTTTTTATAAAAAAAGTTACAACCTGCATTCATGAAAAGAAATTTTAAGTTATATTTTTAATACATACATACACACATAGTTTCACGCTGTATCCCGCATATAGCAGGGTAGGCAGAGGGAACCTAGTGTTAAGACACTCCTTTCCCCACGTCCCACCGAATTGAGGCATTGCATGCTGAGTGGTGGAACTCAACGCCGCGCTTTTTCTTGTTACCAAACCCAGGAAATGAAACATTCCATTTGCTGGAGTGGGAATCGAACTCACAACCTGTTGCGTTTACAGTCGTACGCTTGTCCCTCTGCGTCACGACAGGCGGTAATTCGGAAGCGTTTATATTTTTAATAATTAATAATCCTAAAACTATTACTTAATTATTAGTAAAAAAAAGTTTCAAATATTATTATCATAATTTTGTGCAATGAATAGAAAATATGGGAAGAAAACGCTTATTACATCTGAATGCTTCTTGAACGAGCTAAATATACTCGAGGGACAAATTTAAGTTAACGAAAGAATCCTGAAGGACCTAATTTTCTTGGATGAGGTGAATACTTAGTTACAAGTTTTCTACGATTGCAAATATACTTTATATTTAATATTATTTAATTTTTTTCACTTTAATCCTCATTTCATTCATTTTAGTTCATTTTAGCTCATTTCTAGAAATAGTTAAAATAATTTTTATTTATTTCGCTCATGAATCAAAAAGTTATTTTTGATTCATGAGCGGAATATCTTTTTTTATTAATAAAGGTTGGCAAACGAGCCGAAGGACCACCTGATGGTAAATGGTTACCTTCGCCCATAGACATCTACGACACCAGAGGTTTTGTAAATATGTTGCCGACCTAGTGTTCAGATGGGAGGGGGAAGAAATGATGTAGTGGCCGCGGCAGTCTGCTATTGGAACCATCGCATTCTGGGAAAAGGATATAAGAAATACCTGGATTATATGTCATCGAACCGGAACACATCATTAGATATTTGACGGTTCGTCTTTGACATGATAGTTGTCGCGAGCCAGTCGGAGGACGAACCGTCTACCACCAAACTATCGGGATAACCGCCTCTTACGGGACGCTACCCAGCGGCGGAGGAGAATTGTATTCTAACCCCGTCCCCTCACAGGTCTTGACACTAGGTTCTCTCTACATACTCTATAATGAGCAAAACATTATATTTATGCCAAAAAAAATAAGCCTTAACAAAATTATAAAAGTAATAATTTAATATCCCTAATGGAATTTTCTAATACTTTTCATATATTTCTTAACTTAAGAGAAAAAATATTTTATACTAAGTAATATATACTATGATAGAATTAAACATCAAACGATAAAAAGTTCACCATTTGTTAAAACGCAATCGTTGTTAAGTCTTTGCGCTCGACTTAAGTAACTTAGCTTCATAGAAAATATGAAAAAAATGTAAAAGCTTTTATTTATATAGGTTATATACATTGAGGCTTGTCGTGACAGGTTGTGGGTTTGATTTCCACTGCAGGAAGAGAAAATATTAAATAGTATTTAGTATTTTCAGTCCCTCGCTCTGGTGACACGGCAAAGCGTGAAATTGAGTTCTGTCAGTGTTCTGTTCTTGTTCTTCAGCACGCAATGCCTCAATTCAGCCGAAAATGGGAAACGGAAATGTTAAAAAAGAACGGAGTGTCGTAGCACTAGGTTCTCTGGTTTGTTCTGTCTACCCTGCATATGCGGGATACAGCATGAAGAAGTTTTATACATCATTATTAAACAGTAAATCATCGTGGCGCAGTAGGACAGCTTCTGTAACTGCGAGGAGTTGTGGGTTTGACCCCACTCGAGGTAATATTTATATTAGAATTATATGCGGGTTACAGCGTGAAGCTAAGAAGAAAAAGACAAATAAGAGCCAAATTTCTAATAATGATGGTATTTAAATAAAATTTGCACGAAAGAGATAAAAATCTAAGTGAACAAAGTCGCAGATAACACCTAGTATACGTTTGGTGGTAGGAGGTACGTCCTCCGTCTGGCTCGCGACCACTATCATGTCAAAGACGAACCGCCAAATATCTTATGATGTGTTCCGGTTCGATGGCATGTAAGCCAGGTTTTCCCCTATCCCACCCATCCTTTCCCCAAAATGTAGTGGTTCCGATAGCCGACTACTACATCGTCCTCCCCTTCCATCTGTATCCTCTAGGTTGGCAACGCATCTACAACGCCTCTGGTGTTGTAGATGTTCATGGGCGAAGGTAACCACTTACCATCAGGTGGTCCTTCTGCTCGTTTGCCATCAGTTATCCATAAAAAAAAAAAAAAAAAAAAAAAAAATCTAGTATTAAAAATATATTATTGTAAAAATTCATAATTTTAAGCAAAGTTTTACTAAAATAGCTAATATCATAAAGAAAGCGTGAAATATGTGTAGCTTGCTCATTTTCTGGCAAACGATTTTGCTTAAACCTAAGTAGATAGATATGTCATCAAATCTGTGATATTAGACGACCCTTACGGAGGTTTCGATTTTGTCAACATAATATTTATGTATTTTAACATATGACTTCTTTTGACTATGCTTGTGTTGTTTTTAATTAAAATTGCTATGTCTATTTTAAGCCTGTTGTGGCGCAGAGGCACAAGCGTGTAACTGTAAACGCGACAGGTTGTGGGTTCGATTCCCACTCCAGGAAATGGAATTTTTCATTTCCTGTGTTTGGTAACATGGCAAAGCGCGGCGTTGAGTTTCGCCACTCAGCACGCAATGCCTCAATTCGGTGGAAAGTGGGGAACGGAGTGTCTTAACGCTAGGTGCTCAGGTTATCTCTGCCTAGCCTGCTATATGCGGGATACAGCGTGAAGCTATGTATGTATGTATGTATGTATGTAAATTTGTTCACCCAGTAAAAGATTATGCAGTAACACACAAAAATAGTACAATTAAGGTCTTTTCTTCCACGTACGTGCAAATTATGGAATGATTTTCCTAGTCAGGTTTTCCCTGAGCGCTACGATTTGGAGTCCTTCAAGCGTCGAGTGACACCCTTAAGGCCGGCAACGCATTTACAACTCCTCTGGTGTTGCAGATGTCCATGGGCGAAGGTAACTACTTACCATCAGGTAGTCTTGTTCATTTGCCACCTTACTACTACAATAAAAAAAAAGTTGAATTGAAGACCTACGCCATTTTTGAATTCGGTTAAAATGGATATTTTCTATTTTGTAAAAATGGAGTAAGATCGTTAGCCCTGTTACAGACGTTTCATTACATAAAAACTACTTTTTTTCTATTCTTGTTCTTTCTACTAACTTAGTTTCCCTGAAAACAATATACATATATACGTAATTAAACAAAGAAAAAAACAAAGTAAAAAAGTTTGACGCATGTCGTGGCGCAGAGGCGCGAGCGTGCGACTGTATACGCGACAGGTTATGGGTTCGATCTCACTCCAGAAAATGTTAGTATTTTCATTTTCTGGGCTTAGTAACAAGGTAAAAGCGCGGCGTTGAGTTCCGCCACTCAACACGCAACGCCTCAATCCGGCGGAAAGTGGGGAACGGAATTGTTCTAAGAGAACGGAGTGCCTTAACACTAGGTTCTCTGCCTATCCTGCTATAAGCGGGATATAGCGTGAAGCTAAAAAAAAGAAAAAAAAATCCAAGAGAATTTCTAACATAAAATATTGAAAGAATAGCCAATATTCCGCCACGTTACTTCATGAGTCTGCAGTCACATTCCGGGTCGCTTGAGGCTACTTATAAACTGCTATTCCATATTATTTTTATATCCTCTATTGTCATCCCTTATACTGTTCTCAAGGGGTCACATATTTTTTATTGTTTCACACTTAATATAGTGGAGTATGTAAAGAGCACTTTAACATAAAACTAACCTAATTGCGTAGTTAAAGAGAACCTAGTGTCAAGACACTCCGTTCTCCGCTTACTGTTCAGATTCAAGACACTATGTCTAGAGTGGCGGAACTCAACACCGCACTGTAAACCTGTAGTGTATTTATTTAAATAGACGTATTGGAATGAATAATTACCCTTGCATAATTAAAAGTTTACTAAAATAAGAAAATACACTATAAAGTATATATTTCTTTTTTTTAACTTCACGCTGTATCAAATATAGCAGGGTAGGCAGAGGAAACCCGAGAACCTAGTGTTAAGACACTCTGTTCTCTTTCAACAATTTCTTTCACCACTTTCCGCCGAATTGAGACGTAAAAGTATAATTATTACGAATAACTCGAAAACTACTCGTCAAATATAAACTACATTGAAATAAGATCACATGAAAAGCACTAATTATAATTTTAAAATTAAAATCATCAAAAATGGCTGACCCAGTAATAAGTCACACAAAAAATACAGTCAAGTTAAGAATTTCACTCTTTTTTCGAGGCGATTAAAAACAACAAAATCAACTATAGAAAAAAATAATTATTATATGAAAAGAAATTAAGCTTAAGGTGAAAGGTTTGCAATTGACATTGTTCTTAGTCTTAATTGGTTATTGGTTGAACGGTCAGAACCAGACCGCGTGTGCGCTAAGAGTTGGTAACCGCAAAATTCTATTTAAAATGACTTCTTTACGGTACACGGTTATTTTGGTGGTAGGAGGTTCGTCCTCCGTCTGGCTCGCGACCACTATCATGTCAAGGCATGAGTACCAATATCTTACTGATGTGTTTCGGTTCGATGGCATGTAAGCCAGGATTTTCCCTTTCCCCATCCTTTCCCCAAAATGGTGGTTCCGATAGACTTCTACATTATCCTCCCTTTCCGCATCTGTATCCTCTGGAGTTGGCAACGCATCTAGTACATCTCTTGTGTTGTAGATGTTCATGGGCGGAAGTAACCGCCACCATCGGCGGTCCTTGCTCGTTGCCATCCAGTATCCCTCACTCCTTGTTTGAATTAGTATTTTTAACCAACCTACAGAAATAGAAGGAAATTCTCAATTCTTGTTTTTGCTGATAACATGATAATCTACTAAGAAAATTATGGAGCCATAGTACCGCATAACTTTTTAAATATCAATTTGATGGATTTTTTATATGATAGGAAGTGCACTTAAATTTGGTTAAGATCGATTAGTTTTGAGTTATTCGTAATACTTTTAATACATTTATTTGAAGTCATGTTTTCTCATTTGTCAATCAATCTCAATCCTGAAAACAGTGTAGGCTCTTATGAGCTAATTAAGTCTTTTTATATGGTCATATTTTCGTTTGTGGAATACAATCAACAATCCCTTAACTTAGAAAAAAATAAAATACTATTCACACTAGGGTAGATCTCAAAGATCTAGAAAGATGTTCTTAGCGAAACAAAAATATTGTATAACTTTCATGTTCTACTGTTTCTTTTGCATCCATACTTCATATACTTTGTCATGTTAGATACAGATGTTCTGCTATTATACCTACACATAGTCTATGATTGGAATCTGGGTGAGATTGGAAAGGAAATTGAATTATAGGCGGGGTTTTTCACTGTAGTAAAACGAAAATATATCTAATTCAGGATGCTCATAAAACGGACCAAATGAAATAAAACTTGCAGAACAAAACAAATATAGGGTAAAAGCTCTGAATTAATTTGCTATTAAGCTTTACGTTGAAGGCGTTAATAAGTTGATAAGTCAAAAATGCACCTTTTTGGGGCACCCACACGCCTAAATTTATAATTATGTTTTTATTTTATTTAATACTTTTTACTTGAATATATTTGATTTGCTAGAATTGTTTTTAATAGTTATCCTGAACCTAGTGTTAAGACCTCCTATCACGTGAGGATACAGCGTGTATATATATATATATATGTATCAACCCATGCTGCTATATATATATATATATATACGCACATATATATATATATATATATTCGTATATATATATATATATATATATATACACATATATATATAATATACGAGTATATATATATATATATATACTCTTTCTCCTCTCAGCTCTCTCTATCTGCCTGCTCACTATAACTGCCCTCTCTCTTTCTCTCTCTCTCTCTCTCTCTCTATATATATATATATATATGTATGTATATCGTCTCTTATATTAAACAAACATTTTAGTCGAATGACTTTAAGTTCAAATTATTAAGTATTTCAAAAAACATTCAATTAAAAAAAAATACCGTTCGTCTTTTGCCGAGCGCCATAGTTTATGTGGAGGCGCAAAAGTGGAAAAATGGAGTGGAGACCTAAGTACTTGTCATTAAGCCTCTTTATATTATATATTCCACGAGGTACAAGATATAGGATAGTGAAATTGCCTTATAATAACTATGAAAAGCTTTAATTTTGGCTTATTTCTAAATGAATTTATATATAAGTTGAACCTAATAATAGTAGATTTTAACCCAAACAAAACCGACCTCAATATAAAATGCGTTAAAAAAATAAAATTATTGCAAATAACTCATAAACTAATAATATAGAGTTTTAACTAATTTAAAATTTAATAAGACCACATAAAAAGTACTAACATATCATATAAAAAAACATCAAAATTGGTTCACCCAGTAAAGTTACATATCAAAAAATGATTCAATTGGGAACCTTCTTTTTTTGAAATCAGTTAAAAATATCATAATAAAGGAAAAATTGTCTTTTTTATTTCCAGCTTAATGGTTTATCTGCATAGTATTTTTTTTTTTTATGGATAACGGATGGCAAACGAGCAGAAGGACCACCTGATGGTAAGTGGATTACCTTCGCCCATGAACATCTACAACACCAGAGATGTTGTAGATGCGTTATTCAGAGATACAGATGGAAAGGAGGAGACAATGTAGTATTCCGTTCTCGGAACCACCACATTTTGAGAAAGGATGGGTGGGAATGGGAAAACCCTGGCTTACATGCCATCGAATTGGAACACACATCATAAGATATTTGGCGGTTCGTCTTTGACATGATGGTCGCGAAGGCAGACGGAGGACA
This sequence comes from Philaethria dido, assembly GCA_033558755.1. NCBI lineage: Eukaryota > Metazoa > Arthropoda > Insecta > Lepidoptera > Nymphalidae > Philaethria > Philaethria dido. The sequence continues at coordinate 9,917 of JAKGSA010002665.1, forward strand.
GACCTCCTGCCACCAAACAAAATATAAACAAAATGTAATATAGTAGCATAGTTAGAGGGTGGAGTGCCAGGAGCACTCGATTCTTACGCTTTCCGTCTAAATTAGAGTCATTTCATGTTAAGTAACGTTACTCAACACCATATTTTTTTGTTACTAGAGCTAAGAAGTAGAAAATAATTTAAATAATTTAATAATCGATTCTCAGTGAGGATCGAATCCACATCCTATCCTATACCTTAGCTTTACTATATCACATGTCAAATCTAATTGCAAAGAATACAATGTATTCATAATAAGATCTTTGGCTTACGCGAAATTTCAGCCACTATAATGATTTCATTAAAATAATATTTTCAGCTGTTCATTTTTAAACATTTAAGAAAAAAAATAGACTAACTTAAAACAAAATCTAAATAAAAACAGTTAAAGTCATAATAAAAAAGCAGCTTATCGTTTATATCTAGTTCTCATCTCATGTTACTTCGCACTTCAAGTATGCCCTTCACAACTTGAAGAGAGTAGCACGTTTCTCCTCTGTCAAAACATCGTAGTGTAAATACTTTTAAACTAAATACGTATATTATAATTATAAAATATATTACATTTAATAATTATAAACAGATCCTAACTTATTGTACATAGAGATGTGTTTGTAAATAGTGATAAAATTTTTCAATGCCCGATAAGAATTTTAATAAATTATTTCTCTATTTGGATATTTATGTGGTTCATTAAACAGGATTAGATCATATTTAATTAGATGTCATTAGCTTTGAAGATATTCATTAGCAACGTGAATAAGTGATAAATAGCAAATCTGTACTTTTTCATCACGCCTGTCATTATTTGCAGTGTACAAGCGTGCAATATAGCCAGAGACAGGATTTGTGGGTTCGATTCGATTTTCCAGAAAATAGAATCTTTAATTTTCCTGGGTTTGGTAACAAGGCAAGTGTGGCGTTGAGTTCAGCCACTCATCACGCAATGCCTCAATTCGACAGAAAGTGAGGAACGGGTGTCTTGGCTGGGTTCTCTCACTACCCTTTATACGCAGTTACAGCGTGAATCTAGCGTATGTATGTGTAAGCATACTTTTCGGGAAAATTGAAGATTTAAATTCAAAGATTTAAAAAAAAATTAGGAGGGTTATTAATTTGACTGTATTTTTATGTGTAAAACTACCATTAAACTATTACCTGTGTGAACAATTTTGATCATTTTTTATGATAGATAGAGAATATTTTATGTGGTCAATTTAAATTTGGTTAATATCCGACGGTAGTTTTGAGTTATTCGTAATAATTGTACTCTTTAAGTGCATTTTCTTTGTAGTAGGTTTTTCTTTTTGAAAAAAAATTGTTATTGAATTTAAATTGTATCTCTTAATTTTATTTCCATATTTATTGAATTAGTTTTTAGTTGAAATATTGTTCCATTTTATTCATTTCAGATATTTTGTATACCGTAAAAAAATAAAACAAACTTATTATTTAAAAAAATGAATATATAAATCTACCACCATTTATTAAATTATTACCACCTAGTACTGACATATACATACATTTAAATACATCTAACAAGTAATCGGCGGAATGTGATATCGTTATCACGATTAGTTGTTGTAGATTTAATTCCCACTCGAGACATGGTATATTTAAGTATTTTCATTTATTCATGTATCTGTTTGAAGCTGGCAGTGGGTTACATCACTTAACAAGCTAATGTTTTCGATTTTGGACCAAAGTGAAGACGGAGTGCGCTAATTACTCTCTTCTACTCTGCTATTCTGTTGAACGCAGGGCTTAGTGGTCAGAGGCGCTTGGACAGTTTCAAGAGGCGCGGGTTTCGGGTACATACGTTTTCTAAATGTTTTCGTATCCTAAGTGTGTGATTAACACTTCAAAAACTAAATACTCTGCTATGCTGGAAGCGGCACAAAAGCTGGAATAAACAATTTCGATATTGTCGAATCCATGTTAGGTACAAAATATATTGTGTACGTATAATTTAAAATATTGAATGTAAATATTCAATGCAATAAAATTCTAGAAAACAAGCGCGGCGTTAAGGTTCCGCCACTCAACGCATCGCCTCCAAATCAGTAGTAAGGAACAGTGTCTTAGCACTTTAGGTTCTTAGGCTCCCTCTGCCTACCTGATATGCAAGGATACAGCGTGAAGCTAAAAAATATTAGAACCAAACATCCTTCAAAGCTAGTTTAAATAAAGTTTTATAGCAAAATACTGAGCGAGAATACGTATTTAGAAAAGAAGGCATTTAATTACTAAAGCGCTTGATACTCCTTCGGTAAAGTCTTTTCTATTTGAAAAACTACTAAAAGGAGAGAAAGTTTTTTTGTTTGGTTTGTTTGGTGAGTAGGAGGTTCGTCCTCCGACTGGCTCGCGACCGCTATAATGTCAAGACGAACCGCCAAATATCTTATGATGTGTTCCGGTTCGATGAAAATAGCAAGCCAGATTTTCCCCTTTCCCACCCATCCTTTCCCAAAATGTGGTGGTTAATGGACTACATTATCCCCACTGTCAGTATCTCTAGAAGGTGCAGCAGCACATCTACAACATCTCTGGTGTTGTAGATGTCTATGAAACGAAAGGTAACCACTTACCATCAGGTGGTCCTTCTGCTCGTTTGCCAAATCCGTTATCGAAAAAAAAAAAAAAAAAGTTCTCAATTAAGCTGTATGTTTTTACATGTGTAACTTTTTACTGGTGGTGTTCTGAATGATTCTCTTAACATATGCTTCTACTTCTGATGTATGATAATTGGACCACCATTTACATTTAGTTAAGACCTGACAGTAGTTTTAGAGTTTTAGAGTTTTGGTGGTAGAGGTTCATCCTCCGTCTGGCTCGCGACCACTATCGTAATAAAAACGAACCATAAATATCCCATGATGTGTTCCGGTTTGATGGCATGGCGGGTTTTTCCCCCATTCCCCACCCATCCTTTTTCCCAAAATGTGAGTGGTTCTCTTCCATCTGTATCCTCTAGGTTGGCAACATCTACAACTTTTGGCATCTCTGGTGTTGTAGATGTTCATAGACGAAAGGTATCACTTACCACGGTCCCTTCTGCTCGTTTGCCATCCGTTATCATAAAAAAAAAAATAATATTTGTAATGTTATGTTTTAGAACACTTTATTTGAAGTCGGTTTTCTTTTTATGTTAAAATTTTTATTATAAAGTTTAAAAAATAAATTTTCCAAATTGTTCTAATTACTCCTTACTTATATTTTACAGTACAAAATTGAAGAAATGTAATTATTTTAATTATGTTAATAGGACAATTTCATGGATTTTCCCGATAGGCTGAAAGAATCTAATATCTCCAGTTTTCACTGGAATCAGAGATATTGTAGGTTTCGCGGCTGAACCTAACACCGCAAATTATCTAACTAAAACTATATATATTTTTAAATATAATCATTACATTATTAGCTTTTGCCTATTATTTAAGATTTATTATATTAGATATTGCCTAAGCTAAATTTGAGACCATCTTGGTATAATGGGAGAGTGTCTGACTGTAAACACAATGGTTTTGGGTTCGATTCCCATTACGAGGAACGAATATATTCAATTTTTTTTCCCGCGCTCCGGTAAGACGAAATGCGACGTTGAGTTCCGCCGCCCAACACGCAATGTCTTCAATTAAGGCGGACAACGGAGAAAGGAATATTTCAACACTAGGTTGTAACACTCCCTTACGAGTATCTTATTATGTGGGATAATGCGTAAAGCTGCTTGTTTTAAGTGAAAAATTATAACAATTGGTATGTAAGTGACTTATATCTATGTATTGATACGTAAAGCAAAAACTTTGGACCCCGTTTTACGAAAATTACGCGGACGGAGGAGCATGAAACTTGGCACACTAATAGTTTATATAGCAAGGGAGTGCAGAATGATAATATCTTTATAAAATAATGCATAAAAAATGATTTAAATTAATAATATAAATGTTACACACACTACTACGGTATGACATCCATGTTTATATAAAGTGACATATACATTACTAGGCAACGCGTTGTCAACGCGTCGACAGGGACACTAGTTGATTATTACTGCTCAATCTAAACAAAAATTAACTGTAGCTAAAAGTCTAAAATGATAAGAGAAAATTAAAAGTAAGTGAAGTGTTAAATGACATACTATTAACCTTTATTGACCCGGTGACCCCATTGATATCAAACTTGCGGTTGTTGTATAATTTCTCTACAAAACCCAGAAATTTCCTATTTTGATAAGCCAAAGCGTATTTAACTTAGAGCTAAAAACATTAAAAACATCCATGTTTTTTACTTAATAAACCAAAATAATCCTGCTATATGGGGTAAATCGTGAAACTAAAAAGAAAAAAGGAGGAAATTATAAACAAAATTGCTAATTATTATTAGAACTAAGATGTCATGCCGCCTGTCGTGGTGCAGAGGCACAAGCGTGCGACTGCAAACGCGACAGGTTGGGGGCTCGATTCCCACTCCAGGAAATGGAATTTTTCATTTTCTGGGTTTGGTAACAGGGCAAAAGCGTGGCGTTGAGTTCCGCCACTCAGTACGCAATGCCTCAATTCGGCGGAAAGTGGGGAACGGAATTGTTGAAAGAGAATGGAGTGTCTTAACACTAGGTTCTCTGGTTCCCTCTGCCTACCCTGCTATATGCGGAATATACAGCGTTACAGTTTAAAAAAGAAGCAAAATAATCCTGCTATATGGGGTAAATCTTGAAAC
>JAKGSA010002666.1:0-14670 GCA_033558755.1 Philaethria dido
GTGTATATGTGAGAGGACGAGGGTGTGTTAGGTGCTATTAGAGAATTAAATTCTCTGTTTCAACGTACGACAAGTTCTGAATCCATTTTTTAATGACACTTTTGCACTTTTTTAATGGCAGTATGTATGTTAAATGTATGTTAGGCAGAGTAGATTCGAATCCTGCTACTTCTATATCCGGTTACTTCTACTTTTTTTAAATAACCTTTAATACTTTATTTACAAGTTGGTTTTATATTAAATTCTACTTGTTTTTAAGTTTTTTTTGTTTTCAAGTAATAAATATGTATTTTTATTCAATACGTGTTTTGTTGTTACAGGTAATTGTTTGTTTTGTATTCCACTGTATATAATATTGCAAGGTCGACGTATGAAGGTATTGTGTTTAAAAATGCTTATTGTAAAAGTAAATTACTGTCGCGATTCAAAATAAACATACTTTTGTGTTTTTTTTAGCTTCACGCTGTATCCCGCATATAGCAGGGTAGGCAGAGGGAACCTGAGAACCTACTGTTAAGACAATCCGTTCCCCACTTTCCGCCGAATTGAGGCATTGCGTGCTGAGTGGTGAAACCCAAAGCTGCGCTTTGCCTTGTTGTCAAACATAGGAAATGAAAACACTAAACTTTAACCTGGAGTGGGAATCGAACCTACAACCTGTCGCATTTAAAGTCGCACGCTTGTGCCTCTGCGCCACGACAGACGTTAAACATAATATCAATGAACATAAATGAACGTATTTTTTGTAGCTTCACGCTGTATCCCGCACACAGCAGGGTAGACGGAGGGAATCAGAGAAAGTGTTAAGACACTCTGTTCTCTTTAACGTTTTATTCCCCACTTTCCACCGAATTGTGACATCTTCGAACTTATACTTACTTAGTCAATCAGACTTCCAACGTATTTTGAAATTGGATATCGCGTATTATTTTCTGTTTAGTTCTATTATTACTTTTTTCTCTATTGTAAAACAATATCCCAATGAGACAGAAAATTCATTATTTCAAATAAGTCTTATACAGAATATAATAAATATATTAAAACTTTTTATTTCATATAATGACAACGATTTATTTTAAGGTCAAAAGCCTTCATGTCTTTGTAAAAAAATTTCTCGAAAATATAAGAAATTTCGAAATAAAGTAAAAAACGGTAAATGTCATTTCGTATCAACAAATTTTTGTTAAATGTCATCTTGATTGTTGTACAAGTCATTTGAAAGCATGTTTTTTTGAATTTCTTGAATTTGCGTAAAATAAAAAATATTTTAACTTATTTAAAAAGAGGTACATACGTACATAGCTTCACGCTGTATCCCGCATATAGCAGGGTAGGCAGAGGGAACCTAGTTTTAAGACACTCCGTTCCCCACTTTCCGCCGAATTGAGGCATTGCGTGCTGGTGGCGGTTATCTGTTATTTTTACTGGGTGAACCAATTATAATGTTTATTTTTTTATATGATAATGCTTCTGAGAGGTCCCATTTAAATTTCATCAATCAGTGTTATTTTTAAATTGGGACAGAGGGCGCGAGTGTTTTTACGCGTTTGTCTCTCTGCCTACTCTGCTGTACGGGAAAAAGCGTAAAGCGTAAAAATAAAAAGATTAAATAATATTAAATATTTTTAAAAAAAATTTCCATTAAACTTCTTTATATACATTTATCAAGAGTTATAAATACATTAGTTAACTAAGTTAATTGGTATTTCCATTCATTTTGTAGATTTTTATTTGACCAGAGTGGTTATAATTTGTCTGTAAGCTCGATTTCTGATAGGATTGTTTTTTGTTACTGTTGGAAATACACATTTTTTTAGTTGTCTACGATAAAACGAAACCACATCTTGAATATTTTAACTTAACGTATGACTGTTTAATATCTGTTGTTAAATGAGCATCGTTATATATTATGGTCTAATTAATCAAAAACTATAAATTGTAGACAATATGTTATTTTTTGATTTATAAGCTTTATTATTGTAAAACTTCTTCTAAATGAGTTCAGTTGTATTTACGTGAAAGAGTAACAAATACCTATCGTCATTCCATTTTAAATATTATATAACTCATATAGTTAGTAGGATAGCATTATTCCTCAAATCGGGTGGTGTGTGTCTTCCTAGTGTTTGACAGGTGTCTTAACACTAGGTTCCTCCTGCCTGGCCCCTGCTATATGCGGACAGCGTGAAGCTATGTATGTATGTAGGTAGGATAGCAGAAATTAGATTTTTAGTCTTTCTTATAAGTTTCGCAATTACTACACGTGAAATGAAAACATTGCCTTCAAAAAATCATCAGGCGCAATAAGATATCAATTTAAATTTCTAAGTTAGCGAATTTCGAAAATAGTACACAGTTAAGAATTAGATATTTACGAGCTCAGAGTTGTAGCCTTGCCACAAAATTGCTTATAAATTTTTACCATGGCATTGTAAATTCGTTCTTCATGAGATTTTGCGTAAAGAATAGCAAAGAACCAACCATTCTCACAAACACTCTCTCTTCTTCGGGCATTTGTAATATCAGTGCATTACCATTAAAACAAGGTTATTTAAAGAAAAAGCTGTTGATTCCTACGAAACCATCTGATTATTTGATAGAGAATTAAGTTTAATAATGTTGTAGACGCTGAAGCTACATACGCTTCGTAAGTTAAGACCTTTACGTCCCACATGACTGGTAAACCTTGAATGGCCTAGTATGTTTTTCTTCAGATAAGTTTTAGATAAAGTTCATCATAGGGATTCTTTTAGTTGTTTTTGTATGTGATAGGTCACGATCTTTTATTATTTGTGACGAATAGGTTAATTAGTTCTGAAAGTTTATTTTTATAGTATTATGGTTTTTTATTGTTATTTTTATATATAGATGTTACGCTTATTAGCAAATATTACTGTGTCAGTAAGGCAGGTATCCAAATTCTGAAACTGAAAACCTTCCTGGTCAGTGCCATAGGTTCAATGCTGGGGCCCCAAGGTCCAAAGCATTTCAGGGATTTCGGGGGTGGTGCTTGAACTTGTGATTATCCGACCTCCTCTCTTACCTGCCTAAACAAATTCGAAAACGATCTACTAATACCCCCTTAGAAATACAAAGAAATTATCTGATGATAAGTTACATTTAGTCGTTTTTGGTCTACGGTACTCCAAAACAAGGAAGTCAAGCCCATTCAGCGATGATGCATGAAATAACATGTGATATATGTATACATTAATACATACACACCGGTAGGTTTAAATTACACTCAATCATCTTGGCTGACACCATTAGAAAGAACTTGGAAATTGAAATGCTCTCAATTCTGACTGTTCAATGGTGTGTCTGACGAACCGTGAATTGTTTTGACAACATGTTCTACATTCTATGACATATGGATTTATTTGTTTGTTTGTTTGTGTAAAAAGCAAGGAGTAAACAGTTGATTTCTTTTGATAGTGGTTGTGGGTTTGAATCTTAGAGGCAATGCTATCTTATAGGTTTTAAACTTTAGATATCTCCTGCCTATAATAGATTAGGCAGAAAGAAACTAGTGTTAAGATACTCCATTCTAAGCTTTCCGTCATAATTCTATCCATTCTTGCGCCGTGAATGGTGGATTATCAAGACAATAAGTTAAATACCTCTGCAATCATTATACTGAATAAGGATTTCCGAACTCAAATCGTTACTTGTTAAAATTTGGAATCTGTCCGACTGCAATATTAATTTATATTATTATTTCATATTTTTTGTACGTTTTTTAACTTGGACTCAGTTGTGCTCTGAATATAGAGTTTCTTCTGAACAGAAACCGGCGAATTTAAGTGTTCTCTCTCTATTCTCCATTTTCATTACTTCTTTAAAATTTACTATGTTTCTATAATGATCATAAGTTACTACTAGTATTCTATACTAGATAATATTATAGGGTCCCCCAAGTTTAGTTTCTCTACGTGTTTAACATCCTCGTAGAACCTACAGGATACCATGAGTAACGATATGAGTGATAAAAGTGTTTGTTTGTAATTTTTTCGCTCTTTACTTCACGGTCTGCCATTTCTAAGTGAGTGAAACGTAAAATGAACAAAGAAAATTACTTTACGTCATAGTGGTGTGGAAGTGTTTGACTGTGTAAAATGACCCTGATTGTGGTTCTTTGATTACGTTCAGGGACAGATAGTGTATTTAAAAATATAGGCAGACGCTTTCTGCCGTGCTTGCTGTAAAACTCTGGTCTCAAAAATTTTACGGTGCCATAACCGTTGAGCTATGCCGCCGGCTCTTCGCAGCAGAATCTGCCCGAGCCGCAGGCGGAAGCCTGTAGGACTCCTGGACAAGACCGACATCTTTGTAAATTGACGATTTAAAATTGCTTGTAATAATAGCCTTCATTTTTTGAATAAACATAGAATATTATAATTTTGATTTTAAGTATAATTGAGTATCGTCACCCAAGGCAGCGCGGCGTTGAGAGTTCCGATACTAGCATGGGCGCAAAGAGAACGGAGTGTAGTTTAAGACTCAGGCCTCCTTCCTCGACTATGCTATTGTTATGCGGAAAAGCGTGAAGCCTCATATCTATACTTTGTGATGTAAATAGGAAAGGAAAATCAAATGATTTGATATAGATTAAATGTTTGGTTATCAGGATAATTATTTTATTTTTGGTTAAGGTTTCAAAACTAATCCCTTCTTTTAAAAAGTCAAATATTAATTTTACTTAAAAATATAATATCTCACTTCCCAATGAAATATTTTTTTTTATAATAAAGAATATTTTGATTTGATTTGAATATTTTCATTTCTTGAAATGTTCTCGTAAACCTGACGGAGTCCTGATATTTTGTTTTCTCTCCGACTATTCTAACCATGTTCGTGCTATGCAGAATAAAGCTGTGCTTTCTGGAACATTATTTTTTTCCGTTACAACAAAATAAAGGAACGCCTGCTGTGGTGCAGAGGCACGAGCGTGCGATCAGGAACGCGACAGGTTGTGGGTTCGATTCACACTCCAGGAAACAAAAAGCTTAGTATTTACATTTCTTAAGGTTTGGTAACAAGGCATCCCGCCACTCAACACGCAATGCTTCAATTCGGCGGAAAGTGGGGAACGGAGTGTCTTAACACGAGGTTATCAGGTTCCCTCTGCCTATCCTGCTGTATGCGGGATACAGCGTGAAGCTAAAAAAAAATAAAAGGAACTTCTTAAATGTAACGTGTCTACATCACAAAACTTGTTGTTTTCTTACATATTCGTATTTTCCTTTGAAATGTTTCTACGGTATATAGTTTCTAAAGACGTGCTACATTATACTGAATCAAAAAGCGTTCCTAAGACCTGCTAATTTCTAAGTTCTAAAGCTTTTTCTTTACTTACGTAGGTAGTTTGACTTTGTATACAACGAGCTTGACTTCTACTATGACTTATTTGAAAATGTTTTATTTAAATAGGAGAGGGTTATTTTATATGTCAAGATAGAGGAAAATATGTGTTTTTTAGTCTGACTTTTTGTATTGAACATGTATGGAGGAATGTGGAATTTTCGAGAAAATTCATTTTTAAATTTTAGATCAGTAAATTACCTTTAAACGACTACTACGACGACGTTTATTAAACGACTTGAACTATATCAGAAGCCGAAATAATATTTCGATTTTTTTGTCTTTTATTAAAAAGAAGTAAATATAATTCTTTTTTTGTTACGGAAAATATGCATTTAAATTTTTAGAAAATGGCAAAAATATAAGAGTTTTAGCTTATAATAATTTATGTGCACTTAAATTTATTATTTATGCATAGATCAGTGAAAGACTTATACAGTTATTTAACATACCTCGATTTTGGACGGATAGCGAATGGCGGAGTGTTTTAACTCTATATTTTCTCTGACTACCAGTGGCGAGTCCATACAACTGAGTCCCACCGGCTTGCCCAAATTTTCATAGTACAAATATGAGACCTAAAAAAAAAGCTCGCCAGTAAAATGTGGAGCTCCAAAAAACAAAGTCATACAAGGTGTGTGAGCTAAAAAAAAACAAAAGGTCACCAGGAAAATATGGGGCATAAAAGTGCAAAAAAACAAGCTCTGACATTTTTTAGACCTAGAAAAAATAAATGTCATCGCTAAAATACCATAGTGATTACTAAATGCCTTGACATCCTATACCACTTTCGCTAAATATATCGACTTCCCTAAAAATTACCGGCTCCCCTAAATATATATACCGGCTTCCCTAAATATACATCGACTTCCCTAAATATGTATATCGGCTTCCCTAAATATACATCGGCTTACCTTAATTTACCGGCTTGCCTAACTAAAATTTTCACCCCTCGCCACTGCTGACTACCCTATGAGAAAAAAAATGGGAAGCTACATTTTTTTTAATAATGCTTAGAAAATAAATAATGACTATACTCGTACTATGCCACAACGGTCGACGCCAGTTTTCAAGCAATAACAAGCTTTTCAGTTTTTCAGTTCTTTCCACCTCTAAAATTGCACGCTTCATTCTTTTAAGCGCAGCGGGTATCCGTAACAAGTTTCAGCGAGTTTAGATGGGATTTTGAAATGGCACTTGGAAAAATAAGCATGTCTCGACAATTTTTCACGCGAAAGCGTATGCATTTTTCATTTTATTCTCACACTATGCTGACGGTGTGCAATATATTGTTTGTATAGCAAGTGTTTATTGACGTATATTAAAATTTAGTTTACATATATACATACATACATAGCTTCACGCTGTATCCCGCATATAGCAGGGTAGGCAGAGGGAACCTAGTGTAAAGACACTCCGTTCCCCACTTTCCGCCGAATTGAAACATTGCGTGTTGAGTGGCGGCACTCAACGCTGCGCTTTGCCTTGTTACCAAACCTAGGAAATGAAAAATTCCATTTCTTGGAGTGGGAATCGAACCCACAACCTGTCGCGTTTACAGCTGCACGCTTGTGCCTCTGCGCCACGACAGGCGATATCATATTTTAATAGTTAATATTATTGCCAAATAAAAATAACCACGGTACATTCTCAGAAATCTGCTAAAATCACTTTAGGGCAGAAATTTTAATCTAAAACTGTAACTAACAGTAATAATTTAATTTGGCCCGAGTGAAAATTTAAATGTGTTTATTATACCATTCATTAGCAGCGAGACGGGCTCGCCTAAAATATACACCGCTTCGTTAACCGCTATCGGAATATTTGTACCTTTATGAAAACGTTTGAATTTCAGTATTTTGTGAGATAGTTTAGGTTGGAACCTAAAAAAAGATAGAATATATAGTGATACTTCTCTCTTTTTATTCCGTTCAATTTTTTCCGATTGTTTTATATATAATGTGTATTGGTGTGTGATTTGTGCTTAATTGGCGCACTTGAAATGTGTCAACTAAATGAGTAAACTAGATTTTTTTTTTTTTTTTTATACCACGACGGTGGCAACAAGGCACACGGCCCACCTGATGGTAAGTGGTTACCGTGGCATCACTTACGCGTTGCCGACCCTTCAAAAACCTATTTAACTGGAATGAAGAAATACTGCTTGTTAGATACAAAACCCTAAGATCTACCAATTAATTATAAATATGAAACATTTTTAAAGTAAGATTAAAATCTTACTCGTTGCATCGCAATTATGCTAACATACGGCATGGCAGGGAATTCAAGGTGAGCCCAGAGTTAAGACACTCCGTCCTCCACTTTTCGTCCAAAACCTAGACATTGCGTGTTAAGTGGCGGAACTCAACGCCGCGCTTTGTTTCGCCAGAGCGTGTTCTTCCGTGTGGAAATCGAACCCACAATCAATCACGTGTACAGTCAGACTCACTATGCCACGATAGCTCCATTATTTAATCGACTACTATACGAGTACATATATACAGATATGTTATTAGTCAATACATATTAAATTCGATACTGTTAATTAATTTTGAACCGATAAGGTTCGGTTTATTCGATATACTAAGGTATATATTAACATACCAATAAACATTATATTTTGAAGAGCCTTACAGTTTAGGCTACGGAAATCATAATTTAACATAAAAAAATGTCAAATAATTAGAGGCCTGTCGTAGCGCAGAGGCACAAGCGTGTGACTATCCGTGACAGGCTGTGGGTTCGATTCCCACGCTAGTTAATGGAAATATTGAATAATATTTAGTATTTTCATTTTCTCGTTTTGGTGTGAAGGTAAAGCGCGACGTTGAGTTCTGCCACTCGGCACGCAATGCCTCAATTCGGCTCAATTCAAAAGTGGGGAAAGGAAATGTTTAAAAGAACGCAGTGTCTTAACACTAGGTTCTCTGATTCCCTTTATCTACCCTGCTATGTGCAGGTTACAGAGTAAAGCAAAAAAAATGTAGAATGCAGAGTTTTCACTAGTACATTAACAAAACGTAAAATCACTAGCTCTCTTCTCCCTGTGTATTCTAAGACAGACATACGTATATATAAAAAAAATATTTGATACAAAGAAATAAGTATGTATACATTGTTATAATACAAAATAAAACAACAATAATGATAGTATAATGAAAGAACTTTAATAAAGCTCTGAATATAAAAAGCTGAAGAGCTTTATCTGTATTCGTATTGTAAATTGAGTGTTATTATAGAGATATATACGCTAGAGTGACGCAGTCCGCTTATACATTACTGAGCGACGGTTGGGAATTCGATTCTCGGAATGAATTGAAGAATATAGTTATATTTATATTGAAGAAAAAAAATGTAATAAAAACGTTTTCTTGAGACAATAAATTATGTGAAATAAGGTTTCTAAGGGAAAACTGGAGGGCGGAGTGTTAAAACACTAACTCCTTTAACGTTGATAAGCTTTAAGCCAAGCCAAAAAATAAGCTTGGTTTTTTCTGCATAGCAGGGTAGTTATAGTGGAACCTAGTGTCAAGACACTTGGTTATCTGAGTATTGAAAACTTTTTCAGTGGCGGAACTCAACGCCGCCGTTTGTCTTATCAATGTAATGAAAATAAATTAAATATAATCATTCCACCACATGGGAATCGAACCTACAACTAAAAGTGCGTAACGATTACCTCAATTTTAGAACTTTTTTTTTAATATATTGGCTAGCAAATATTGCTGCGCATAATACGGAAACTTTAATTTTGCTTGAGTAAAATTTATTGTCATTTTCTATTACGTAAATCCCCGCCTGGCTTGAAAGAAAAGTAGCGTAGCTATATCTCTGAGCCTCGAAGTGCAGGTAGAGCCATCGGATTACGAGAGCAAAGTACTAGATAGTGCTCTTGTGGTTGAGTTTCTGCATACACTTGAGTTACTTTAAGCTTTTTGAGTTTGAAATTGAAGCTGGTATCTTTTGACTGTAGGTATAGGTTTTGGGTTCAATTTTTACCTGGGGGAGTGCTGTTTCAATTTTTTTTTTGTTTGGTGAGACAAGGTGCGGCGTTGAGTTCCGTCAATCAATACATGGTTTCATATTTTTCATCACAATACATTCGGGCGGATAGTGGAGAGCGGAGTATTATGACACTAGGTTCCTTTAGATAATGCAATGTAGTTTAAAAACGTGAAACTGAAAACGAAGAGAAAGGTATGAATATAAATGTTTTTATGTTTGAATGTTTATTTATTCACGACTTATGAACCTCATAACGATTGATTCCATACTATAGATATGGCCAATTATACAAGATGGTTGCTACTTCGAATTCCATTTGTAGGAAAAATCTTATATTAAATGAATTTTCCTCTTGGTTAGATAAAGTTGACGGAATTGAAAATCGCTTCCAAAAATAATTTAAATTAGCATTGCTATGGCTTGAGAGTATTTTTGCTTTTATTATTAGAAGATCATATTTTCATTTTATTGAATTGAATTGACATATCAAACTGGTTTAACAATAATATATTATATACTAATGCCAGCTACTCATATATTTTGGTTTCATCGTATCGCTGTAGTTCCGACGGTCGGTCTGATGCCGCTCTCCGGAAAATGTAGGTATTTCGATCCCAGTAACTTAATATTACCAGGTAAGACTGACAGTCTAACCATTATGGAGTCATTATTCTCTATATCTAAATGTTTTTAATACTATGCATAATAAGTGAAGTATGCTATTTTTGTCCTCCATATAGAGAGATATATCACTCCTACCTTTTTCTATGTAAAGAAGTTTTTAAATACTCTCTCTCTATAATCTATCACATTACTTTTAATTTCACGCTTTATCACATAGAAACCCTGCCTACCTACTCAGAGAGACTAAACTATGCTTTAGTGTCAAGACCTCCGTTCAACGCTTACCACCCAGTACAGATATTGCGTATTGAGTGTCGGAACTCAACTCGGGAAAATAACATATCATGCTCTACATTTTACCAGAAAATAGAATTAATTTAAAAATATAGCAATATAATGAAGGAAGTGGGAACGGAATTGTTGAAAGAGAATATAGTGTCTTGCTGCTAGGTTCTCAAAGTTTCCCTCTGCTACACTGCTATATGCAGGATACAAATTAAACTATAATGATAAATAATGCAGATTGATAAATAAATATAAAATAAATAAATAAATAAAAAAGGTAGGATTTTATATGATTTAGTGTCATAAATATATAAGCTCAATTTTATTATTTACATTTAATATTATAGTAGATTGTAGATTGTACAAGTGAATGTCAGGAGCATGTATACTTTTTACGATATTAATATTGTTGTATATTCACACTACGCCACAGTTATTCAATTCGATCAGTTTACTTGTGCTATTTTAATTTCTGATCTGGAACATTTGTGCCCTTGGCGAAACAAAGCAGCTGGTTTATGTTTGCCGTTGCATAATAATTTCTCAGTATAAGCTTCTTATTTTTTTTAATTTTTTTAAATTATTTATGTTCCTAACGTCAGTTCTTAGCGCCTGTTGTGGCGCAGAGGCTGGCATGCAACTGTAAACGTAACAGTTGTGGGTTCAATTACTCAAGAAATGTAAAAGTTCAATATTGCTGCATTTCTATGTGTTTTAGTAACAAGGCAAAGCGGCGTTGAGATCCGCCACTCAGCTGCAATGCCTCAATTCGGCCGAAAGTGAGGGATAGAGTGTCTTAATACTGTTATATGCGGGATACAACGTGAAACTAAAAAAGAAAAAAAAGCTATTACCTGAATATTTCATTGTCTCGTCATATATTTTTATATATTAAAATGCTACATATGCCGCATTTTAGATATAACTAAAAGTCAGACAATCGATATCTTATCAGCTGACGTAAAAACGTTATATATATAATTAAATCGATTTTTATATATACTTAAAAACTACTCTACTATATTCCTTTAAATGAGAATCAAATCAAACATTTCAAAGAAGTGCTTTCAAAGTGCTACTCACATACTTAAGAAAAATATCATTTTTTCTACAAATTTCCTTTCTCTCAGACCTGTTGGCTGACTGGAAGAAATTTCTTTTTTAAAGGTAACTCCACCTTTTCCAACAACAGTTTATATTGTATTCATTTTTCTTACAAAATGCTAAAGAATATACGAGAATAATAATAAAAATAATATACACACTTCTCTGGAGATCTTCGATTTTCGCGACTTTTGGTCTACCTGTGACAGGACTACTATACTCGTAAAGCGTTCGAACAAGTCGGGTTTTTAAAGATGTATTTTGGAATACTTTTCCAGTACCTGCACTTTTGGATACCGGATGGCAAACAGGCAGAAGGACCGCCTGATGGTAAGTGGTTACCTTCGCCCCATGAACATCTACAACACAAGAGATGTACTAGATGCGTTGCCAACCTAGAGAGGATACAGATGGAAGGGGGAGGAGGATAATGTAGTAGTCCGCTATGGAACCACCACATTTTGGGGGAAAAGGATGAATTGGGATAGGGGAAAACCTGAGCACATGCCCATCGAACCCGGAACACATCGCAAAATGTTGGCGGTTCGTCTTTGACATGATAGTGGTCACTTGAGCCAGACAGAGGATGACCTCTACCACCAAACAATACTAAAATATACGCGATTAATCTGATTAAATTAATTTAATATGCCCCTTAATCAGGCACCTCCCTAAAGCTCTCTATAGCCTCCATAAAGCTAAAAATTTATACCTCTCATTACATTCAATATTCAGATAATTATAACGTCGATAGAATGCACTCTAGTCTAGGACCCCGTAGCGCTTCCCGGGCAGTCGGCGGCGGGCCTTGGGCGCCGACGGTCGCGCCCTACAGCCTCTAAAAATCGAATTACTAACCAAATATACTTACTAACCAATTAAATTTAAGATATTATACTGAAAAAATATTTAAATGTATAGAAAATTTGATTTTTCTGTCTGTATTTCATAGGTAGAGTCGTTTTTGTGTGGTAGAGTATACAGTGAAGTGGTTTTAAGGAATGGACTTGTTAGCGATGCTCTCTCTACACGGTTTTTGTGATTTTTTGTAATGTATAGTGGTTATTTTGTGTTTTAATATATTTTTTAATATTTGGTGAAATTTGAAATTGGAAATTTACTTGATATTTATCTCTAATGGTAAAGAAAGTAGGAATTGAAAGCTATTTCTTATTATTTTTGGTCATATTAGATTTTTCTTTCTTTACTTTCTGAAATAATTACAGAAAATAGAAAAATGTACTAGTTTTAAATTCTTACCAAGCGTAGGTTTATAAGTCGTTAGTTAGGTATTTAGATAGTTTTATAGATAACAGCTAAACATGACTAAATCATTACAAAGATCAAAAAGTTAAAAAGGTATAATAATATAAAAGCAGAATTTATAAATAAAACTTTAACTTAAAAATGCTTGCCATAAAAAGCACGTATTTTTGATTTATTAGCTTGTGTTAATGGCTTTTACAAAAATATTTTTGGTCGCTTTCAAACATCATTCGTGAGGGATTTTAATCTACAATTGTATTTTAAATGTAAAAATTTAAAAAATCCTTACTTAAAAATATTTCTATAAATAAATGAACAAATTTACTATTAAAATACACTAATTCAAACATATTTGTGTAATGTCATACTAAAAGCTTTTTTGACATTCCTTAAGAACAATTAGTAATATCCTTTGGAAGAGTAGAAAAAAAAAAAAAAAAAAAAAAAAAAAAAAAAAAAAAAAAAAAAAAATATATATATATATATATATAAAAATATAATACATGTTTTTTTTTTGTAATACGTGAAAAACTACGAATATTGAAATAGTCTGTATATCTGTCTGAATATCTGAAAAAAAAATTGTTAGTGACTGTAATTTTTTATTTTGAACCACTTTTGGTCTTCTTAAAATAGTCACTTAACATGTATTGATAATATCGTCAAAAAAGTAATTGAAAATGGGATTTCTGTTTAACATTAAGAATGTACGTGGTTATTGACTTCGGCAATCAAAGAATTGAGATATGAATGAGTGCCAAGTTCTGTAGATAATCTTTAAATGTTTTTATTAGAAAATAAATAAATAGAGATTGATGATTGTTAATAAATAATAAATAAATAAAATTATTTATTAGTAAATAAATAGATAAATAAACTTAGGACTTAACTGGTTCTTACTAGACCTTAAAAAGATACGTTATATAAGTTATGGAAAAAAAAACCGAACCGACATAATGATTTTTTTATTTAATATAAGTGTATGCTTCATAAAAAATCTTTATTTCACCTTCCTATCTAGATTTTAAATTTCTACTTTCTAGGTCATCTGGAAGTGGGTTAAGTTTTTGATATACTAGTATACGACATCAGCGAATAAAATATCAATTACCGATTACGCTAATGTCTAAATAATTGTTGTTCTAAATATCTCTTTACCTACAAAGTTAAAATTGAAATTATAAGAAATATAATAGACTTAAATATATAAGCAAAATAATATAAATATTTTGAATAGATATTGAATTGTGAAAAAATTTAAATGGCTTCAAATGGTTTGTGTATTATTACATTAGACTCCTCCGTTACAAGTTGAACTTGACTGTATACACTGCCGTTTGTCGATATCGAAAGTCGATGCTATTTCGGCGTTGTTGCATTCTGTCTTGAATTCACTCTGCTCTCCGGTCCCCGGACCGGAGTGAATGGACACTACGTTCTCTCTGACAGAGTGAATGGACACTACGTTCTCTCTGACTATCCTGCTGTACAGTTTACTGTACTCATTTATTATCATTCGCTGAAATTTCTCAAGTCGTATAACAATTTTTTTCGTTTCCTGGGTTTGGTAGCAAGGCAAAGCGCGGTTTTGAGTTCCGCCACTCAGCACGCAATGCCTCAATTCGGCAGAAAGTGGGGAACGGAGTGTCTTAACACTAGGTTCCCTCTGCCTACCCTGCTATATGCGGGATACAGCGTGAAGCTATGCATGTTTGTATGTATGTATAACAAAATTCTTGTAATGATCATATTTAATTCCGTTAAAATTCTCAAACAGGAAGTCTCATCTTTAACTTTGATGAATAAATTCTTATTTTGTTTCACTTTGAAATACCCTTAACCCGTTTTAATTTAATCGTTGTTTGTATGGAAACGAAAATATCTCTTTTACGTGCGTTACCGTATAACTTTTTACTGGATTTTTTTTTTTTATGGATAAAGGATGGCAAACGAGCAGAAGGACCACCTGATGGTAAGTGGTTACCTTCGCCCATGAACCTCTACAACACCAGAGATGTTGTATGC
>JAKGSA010002668.1:421-14615 GCA_033558755.1 Philaethria dido
TATATATATATATATATATATATATATATATAATAAATAAATATATTTACATATATACACTATATATTTCTACTATTACTTAATATTAGCTTTTAATTACATTTGACTTTTTTCTTCTTTAAAATTATTGATATAAGTTATGAAATATACATTTTTTGTTACGTCTAACGCCTGTCGTGGCGCAGAGGCACAAGCGTGACACAAACGCGACAGGTTGTGGGTTCATACACACTACAGGAAATGTAAAAATTTAGTATTTTCATTTCCTGGATTTGGTAACAAGGCAAAGCGTATCCCGCATAAAGCAGGGTAGGCAGAGAGAACCTAGTGTTAACGCACTGCGTTCCCCACATTCCGCCGAATTGAGGCATTGCGTGCTGAGTGGCGGAACTCAACGCCGCGCTTTGCTAAAATTGTTTTTGTTGAAATATTATCTTATTAGCTTTTATTGACATTAGATGTTTCTTCTTCTTTAAAATTATTGATATAAATTAAGTATTATATATGTACATTTTGTTACAGTCTTATAAAAGTATAATAGTTCTCTGTGGTCTACAACACCCCTCATCTGTCATCATAATGGTGACGGATCATAATATAATCTATACCTATCAGTGGCGAAGCGTCCATATAACCCGATTCCCATCGGCTTATCTTTTGTAAATCTAAATATTAATACTTGAAGCAGAATCTTTTTACGAAAGTTACGCGGACGGAGGAACATGAAACTTGGCACAATTATAATCTATATAGGTGTGCAGAATGCTATTTTTTTTTTATTTTTTATTATTTTTTTTTTGGATACACACTGTAAACCACATATAGCAGGGTAGGCAGAGGGAACCTGAGAACCTAGTGTTAAGACACTCCATTCTCTTTCAACAAATCCGTTCCCCACTTTCCGCTGAATTGAATTGCGTGTTGAGTGGCGGAATTGAAAGCCGCGCTTTGCCTTGTTACCAAACTCAAGAAATGAAAATACTAAATTTTACATTTCCTGGAGTTGGAATCGAACTCACAACCTGTCGCGTTTACAGTCCCACGCTTGTGCCTCTGCGCCACGACAGGCGTCAATATATAAAGTAACACACACTACCATGTGTTTGACATCCATCCTTACTTATATTATAAATGCGAAAGTGACTCTGTCTGTCTGTCTGTTACGCTTTCAAGCCTAAACCACTGAACCGATTTTGATGAAATTCGGTATGAAGATAGAACTAAACTTGGAAAAGGACTTTTTATCGCGAAAAAAATGATAGAAGGGGTTGAAATAGGGGACGAAAGTTTGTAAGGAAGTTCCTTATTGTCAAACATAAAATCATGTAAGATTGTTTAACTGTTTATAACTTTGACACATAAACCACTTAACCAATTTTGACAATAGTCTAGACCTTGGAAAAGACTAAAGGATACTCCTTATTATATCGCACGATATAACCGAATTTCACGCGGGTGAAACCGCGGGCGGAAAGCTAGTGTTTATATAAAGTGACTAAACACAGCGCGTTCTTAACGCGTCAACGGGTACACAACAATAAATTAGTGCGACGGTGAAGTGCCAATACCTCCTAACTGACATTTTTAATAAATTCACTTTTTTAATTTTATCGCTTTAAATGATACGTATACGTTTTTTTGACACATTAGTTAGTAATCAAACATTTTCGGATAAAAAATATTTGTGGCCTGTCGTGGCTTGAGGCACAAGCGTGCGACTGTAAACGCGACAGGTTGTGGGTTCGATTCCCACTACAGAAAATGAAAATATTAAATTATATTTAGTATTTTCTTATATCCTCGCTCTGGTAACATAGCAAGTTTTTGCTTCACGTATTTATATATGGATTTAAATACGATATTCTTAAATGGCCAATTAACGTTCATTATATTATTATTTATTTCAGAAAATTGTGCAATAATAAATATACACACTAGGTGTGAATTCGCTTTTTTCTTTAGCTTCACGCTGTATTCCGCATATAGCAGTATAGACAGAGAGAGCTTGAGAACCTAGTGTTAAGACACTCCGTTCCCCACTTTCCGCCGAATTGAGGCATAGCGTGCTGAGTGGCGGAACTCAACGCCGCGCTTTGCCTTGTTACCAATCCCAAGAAATAAAAAAATCCATTTCCTGGAGTGGGTATCGAACCCACAACCTGTCGCGTTTACAGTACGCTTGTGCCTCTACGCCACGACAGGCGTTATTACTTATTATAACTAATAATACTTAATATTACTTAATATTACTCAATATTACTCAATATTACTTAGTGTCTTGATTCTATGTTCCCTCTATTATGCGGGAAAAGGCGTAGTACTATAAAAATATCAGTTTTATTACTAAAACCTTGTCATTACTATCTATTGTTAAACTCAAGGTTTTTCTTATTTAAAGTAAGTACCTAAGAAACTATTTTTTTTTTAATCGTGTATTTGCATACTAATGTTACGTCAGTAATTTTTCAATACGTGAAGCAAAAGCTTTGTACCCCTTCTTACGAAACTTACACGGACGTAGGAGCATGAAATTTGGCACACTTATAGTTTATATAGAGCATAAAAAGTGAGAATGTTATAGTAAGAATGAAGAAAAACGTGCTCAGGTGGTTTGGGCACGTCGAGAGGATGAGTGATGAAAGAATGGTGAGAAACATATATGAAGCAAAGGTTAGCGGCAAGAGAGGTAAGGGGAGACCTCGGTTGACCTTCGAGAACACAGTAGCAATGATACTGGAGTAAGGTCACGTAAAAAGCATAAGGACCCCCCGGAGAGCATGCATGAAGAGGTTAATGACTGGACGAGGCGAAAGAGGTATGCAGGGACCGTAGCGTTTGACGCTCCGGAACTCTGACTACCCCGCTAGGGATAAAGCGTGAAGTTAGGTAAGGTAAGGTATAAAAAGTGTATAAAATTAATAAATAAATGTTACACACACTACCTTGGTTTGACATTCATGTTTATATAAAGTGACACATACATTGCTAATGACAACGCGTTGTTAACGCGTCAACGCGGACACTAGTAACTATAATAAGACAAATGGACACGTAGTGACTCATTTCTCCACTTTCCGCTCAATTTGAACCGTATTTATTAAATGAAAGTATTATATTAATCACTTTGTATGGCCAATTCGGAATATATATTTTTTTATTCCTTCTCTCTGGTTACAAACACTCAGCACGCAATGCCTCAATTTGGCGGAAAGTGGGGAACGAAGAGTCTTAACACTAGGTTCTCAGGTTCACTCTGCCTACCCTGCTATGTGCGGGATACAGCGTGAAGCTAAAAAAAACAAATTTAATTGTATGACGATGATAAGGAGAATTTTTTTGTGTTCATAACACGTGTTATGGGATTAATCTTAACAGTTATCAGCATTTTATTTCTTTATTTGCCTTGGTATATAGTTGCAATGATTATGTTTTTAGTATCTCAAGAACTTTCTAAAAGACGGAGTGTCTTGTCACTACTATGACAACAGAGTGTCTTGATGTTCTTTTTAACCCACCAGGTTAACTTTTGTAAACGATAACAAAGGATGGAAAAATTTGGAATGATTTTGTAAATAAATAAGTATGAGGCCTAAAAAAAGGTCACCAAGAAAATGTGGAGCTTAAAGTGTAATTGAGTTTGCAAAAAAACAAGGTCAAGAAAGGTATGAGAGGTAAAAAAAAGGGCTATCTAAAATAGTGAAATTACTAAATAACTTTACTTATACCGGCTTCCTTATTTACAACTTTCACCCCTAGCTACTGCAAGCTATATATATATTTTTTTTATTTTCACGCTGTATCCTGTACATAGCATGGTAGGCAGAGGGAACCAGAACCTAGTGTTAAGACACTCCGTTATCTTTTAACGCCTGCCGTGGCGCAGAGGGCCAAGCATGCGACTGTAAACGCGACAGGTTGTGGGTTCGATTCCCACTCCAGGAAACGGATTTTTTCATTTCCTGGGTTTGGTAATAAGGCTTAAAGCGCGGCGTTGAATTCCACCACTCAGCACGCAATCCCTCAATTCGGCGGAAAGTTTGGAACGGAGTGTCTTAACACTAGGTTCCCTCTGTCTACCTATATGCGGGATACAGCGTGAAGCTATATATGTATGATGTCTTTTAAAATTACTGTACAAGCTATATAGCGCTATAAATGAACACTGCAACCGTCCTAACATATAACGTTTGGTTTAAAGGTCAAGGCAGCTACTGTACCCTCAGTCATTTTACACTTGGTTCCGATATTATTCAATTATGGCCTATTATTTATTATAAACACGATATATTCTCACGAGATATATATTTGTATGAAGGTTTATTTATTTAGTAAAAAAAAATGAACAATTATTACGAATAACTCATAAACTACTCGTCAAATTTTAACTAGATCAGAGTCACTAGCTATCATATAAAAAAGAACCATCAAAATTGGTTCACCCTGTAAAAAGTTATGAGATAATACCTATAATAAATACAGTCGCCTGTCGAAGCGCAGAGGCACAAGCGTGTGTACTGTAAACGCGATAGGTTGTGAGTTCGAATCCCACTCTAGGAAATGAAGTTTTTTCATTTTCTGGATTTGGTAACAAGGCAAAGCGCGGCGTTGAGTTCCGCCACTCATCACGCAATACCTCAATCTGGCGGAAAATGGGGAACGGAATTTTTGAAAGAGAACGGAATGTCTTAACACTAGGTTCTCAGGTTCCCTCTGCCTACCCTGCTATATGCGGGTGAAATTGAAAAAATATATATATTTAGTAAAAAATAATGGCTATGTCTAATAAAATACATTAATAACTACAATTATTAGAAATAACTCATAAATTACTGGTTAGATGTTAATTAAATGTCTCGATTTTAAGTGAAAATTAGAGAACAGAGTGTCTTGACAATTGGTTACCAATTAAACTGTTGTGGAATACTTCCTACAAATTTATTTGAATGCAGCATAAATTTAAATAAAAATTTTAATACACCGGGAGTCGAACTCGGGCCTCTTAGAAACTTTTTGTTTTGAAATTTCGATGCAATTAGATAAGAACGCATGGCTTAGTGGTCAGAGCGCTCGGGGCAGTTTCCAAGAGGCGCAGATTCGAGTCCAGATTTTCTAAAAATGTGTTTTATGTGTGTATGCGATATGTATGCGATTAACACTTTAAAATGTCTAGTATTAAAAGATGTATAAGAATTTCGCAAAGACAGGACATGACCATGACCGCTTAATTGACAATACTTAGACAGTATCTACGGGGCGTGGGTTCAATTCAATTAAGTGTTTGAATTTTGATAGAGGCCGTCGTGTCTGTGTGGGATAGCGTCTGTCTGTAAGCGCGATTGGTTGTGGATTCGATTCTCATTCAAGGGAAAGATAATATTGAAATCTTCTTTTTGTGATAATAAAATTTTAAATAATTAAATTTTTAACAAGAAAGAACAGATTTCAAATAATACACAAAAATGTATATTTATTACAAATAACTCAAAAACTACTTTATACAGCTGTTTGTATAACTTTTGTAGTTAGTATTTCTATATCTAAGCTATCTAGTGTCCATACACTCCGTTTTCCAAGATTGTTGAGTGACGGAACCCACATTATATATCTTATGCTTAACAAAACAGAAAACCGATTTCAAATGGATTGCACAAAAAAGTATAATGATTACGAATAACTCAAAAACTAAACTTATATGGAACCACATCAGAAGCTGTTAGTGCTTAGAAGAATTATCGGTTCACTCAGTAAACTTATACATTCAAATTCAATCAGTATACACACAAAAAAATACCTCATAGAAATTTCATTTAGTTAACATCTGACGAGTTTTTAAGTTATTCGTAATGATGTATTTTTAGTACATTTTCTTTGAAGGTTTTCATTTTTTGTTAAATTGAATTGAAAGTGGAATGAACTAAAAATCCATTAAAATTTAAAAAATCCATTAAATTCCATTAAAATAGTAATTTCGATTGTAAATTGTATCAAATAAAATAAGTGTGATATCAGATATTATTAATTATAGTAAGTAGATATTAAACAGCAAGTCTTCTTCTTCTAGTCCTTATCCCATTATTTGGGGTCAGGTCTCCTTACTTTTCTGCTGTTTGATCATCGGCTTCATCATATTCGCATTTGCATCGCATGAGGGGTACGCCCTTGTATTTTTACCCGGTTTCATAGTCTTGTGCTTTCATGTAAGGAGAAAATGTTTAGGCTCTTAATTTTACGGCCGTATGCAATGCAGTAACTCTTTTAAAGAGGCTGCAGCATTTACTATGGGAAATTTATTAAGTTTGGAACCAATTAATCCTGTTTTTAAAATATCTATCCATTTTCTTCCAATGACATAAAGATCACCACTTCTGCAATTTTTTAATGATTCTTTATTATGAATTTTACTATCTAAATCTTGATGTATTTTATTTGTATGGATTTCTATATTGTTTTCTACATTTTTGGTTTTGCATTTTACTGAAATAATATTAATTTATTGATAAGAAGTAGGCAACTATAATATTTGTACTCTCTTTGGGACAATTTAATCTCATTTCCTAAGCTTAGTTAAATAATATGAAAATGTACGGAAAGTTGACACAAGGACCATGTGTCCGTAGTGATTAGAATAAACATTTAAAAAAAATGGAATGGTGGGTGCAAACACAATTTCCTTATATAATTTTACAACCAACCTTGGCACAAAGTAAAATACACATTGTTCTTACACTTTACAACGTGATTATTGTACTGAGATATGATAGAAATAATCTCCTAAGTGTTAGATAGCGATAAGTTTAAATAAGGCATGTAAATAATATAGATATATCCGACGTGTTGAGTGGCATTCCATGGTGAAGGTCGCAGGTTCGATGCCCTTTTTTTTACGTGAAGAAATCCGTAACGTATATCCGCCCGTGGGGATTCGGACGAGTTATGTGGGACTCCGGACCAGCTGTAAAGATGCTTCCAATCTACCGCCATTGGCTGAGGCCCACGGAAACTGCCCTAATCATCCGTGGAAGGTTCGATTCCCTATGAAGCAAGAGTTACAAACCAGGGAAGCGCGCTTCTTAAAGAAAGTGTAGAAAGATAGAGAGATTTTAGAGGGTGTAAAAATTTTTTTCTTTATTTAGCTTCGCGGGATACAGCCGCACATAGCAGGTTAGGCAAAGGTAACCTGAGAACCTAGTGTTAGGACACTGTTCTCTTAAGATTTCCGTTCCCCAATCGGGTTTCCGGCATTAACACTGTTCAAATAGTTAAATTTAATATTACTAGTAGCCCTGGTGACGCGTTAACAACGCGTTTTCTTTAGCAATGTCACTTTAAATAAACATGAATGTCAAACGCATGGTATTGTGTGTAACATTTATTTTATTAATTTAATATACTTTTTATGCATTATTTAAAAAAAAATACCATTCTGCACTCCTTCTCTATACAAATTATTAGTGTGCCAAGTTTCATGCTCCTCCGTTCGCTTAATTTTCGTAAAACAGGTCACAATGTTTTTGTTCACGTATGTATATATAAATTTAAATAGTAAGAGATTTGTAAGGCAGAATGGCGAAACTTAACGCCGCGCTGATGCCTTAATTCAGCGGAAAGTGGGTAAGGGAAGTGTTTTATTGGAACGGAGTGTCTTAACACTAGGTTCTTAGGTTCCCTCTGCCTAACCTGCTATGTGCGGGATACAGCGTGAAGCTATATAAAACAAGAGAGTTTTAAAAGTAAAGGAAATAAAAAATATAATCAAATTTTATGTCTTATCAACTGTGTGTAAATATTTCTACTTTCTTTGATAATTACCGTCATATACTAAATGATTCGCGTTTTAAACAGCAATTAAAACACATAATTAGTACTTAAGTGATATCATTATTGTCATTTTACAACCGCGTGGAATTGTTTACTTATGATTGTCTGCGGTTTTGTCCGTATTTTTAATATAATTAGGTCCCCGTTGACGCGTTAACAACGCGCTGTCTTCATCAATGTATATGTCACTTTATATAAACATGCATGTCAAACCATGGTAGTGTGTGTAACATGAATTTTATTAATATTATATATTTTTATGTATTATTTTAAAAATATATTATCATTGTGCACTCCTTCTCTATATAAACTATAAGTGTGCCAAGTTTCATGCTCCTCCGTCCGCGTATTTTTCGTAAAAAGGGATCAAAGTTTTTGCTACACGTATTTATATATAAATAAAGTGTTAATACACTTTCTTTTCCGTATAATAAGTAGATCAATCGAAAATGCATACTTTTTACAGGACTTTTTAGGTTTCTATATTATTAACCCATTAATTCCTGTTTTGAGGCCGTTCGTGGCGCACAGGCACAAGCCTGCGACTGTAAACACGACAGGTTGTGGGTTCGATCCTCATTACAATGAAAATATTAAATGATATTTAGTATTTTCATATCCTCGCTCATGCAAAAAGGCAAAGCGCGGCGTTGAGTGCCACTCAACACGCAATGCAACACGCAATGGAAAATGGAAAATGGGGAATGGAAATGTTAAAAGAGAACGGAGTGTCTTAACAGTAGGTTCACAGGTTCCCTCTGCCTACCCTGCTATGTGCGGGATACAGCGTGAAGCTAAAAAAATCCTGGTACAAAAATATTCTGTAGTGTTGAGACACTTAGTAATAGGAACTAGTAGATCAGTTTACGCTTAAAATATGTGTTACTTTAGCAACTTGTGTGTATTTGACTTTGTACCAGATTTTATGTATATCAAAACAAATAAATAAAAGACTGATTTTTTTTTCGAAAAAGATCATTGATAAAGGAGCTCTGCCTCTTTTTTAGCATTGATATCGGTAAGCAGGAATATCATAGTGTAAAGGCTTTCCACTGGAAATTTAGAATGCCTGATAACAGAGTGAAGCAAAAAAAAAATTAAATTCAAATAGTTTTATTCAAAGTAAGAAGTTACATACTTCATTTTTTGAACGTCAAATAATTTACCACCGGTTCACTAAATTTAATGCCTCTACCTGAGAAGAACTGGCGCAAGAAACTCAACGGGACTTTTTTTTCCTCAGTCAAAACAACCGCATATTACGATTTATTTCTATCATATTATCCCTGTACAATAAGTACTAATGTCAAATATATTTATATTTCCAGCGCTAGGACCACTTCTCCCCCAACTCAATGTCTTCGGACGACAGTTGGGGGTGTCACCATCAGTCATGGGGCTGGTGACGGCGGTCCTGCCACTCCTGTGGGCTGCAGCGAAACCATTATTTGGTTATGTGGTTGACTTTTGGCCGGTGAGTTTTTAGACAGATAGTTTCACAAATTTTCTACATATAGCTGGGTGCGCAAAGATAATGTAGTGGTTAACACTCTTCTTTCACTCCGTCCACTTTTCGCCAGAATTCGAGATGTTGTGTCTTCAGTGGTGGCACTCAATGTTGCGCTTTGCCTTACCAAAGCAAAGAAATGAAAATAATTTAATTTGATAATTTCTCAGTAAGAGTAGGATCGAACTCACAACCAATCGCATTTACAGACAGACTGTCTACCCACTGCGCCAGAGAGAAACAAATTGATTAACAAGGAATATAATATTGTGTTCCATTGCCATATATAATATGACAAGGTTGGTAAATTATCTATCAATTTCATTTATATTATAAATAATGAAAAGAGATAAAAGACAAATATATTATTAACTTCACGCTGTAACCCGCATATAGCAGGATAGGCAGGGGGAACCAGGGAACCTAGTGTTACGACACTCCATTCTCTTTCATCAATTCCGTTCCCCACTTTCCGCCGAATTGAGGCATTGCGTGTTGAGTAGCGGAACTCAACGCCGCGCTTTGCCTTGTTACCAAGACCAAGAAATGAAAATACTAAATTTTACTATTCCTGGAGTGGGAATCGAACCCACAACCTGTCGCGTTTACAGTCGCACGTTTGTGCCTCTGCGCCACGACAGGCGTTGATATATATTTTTCCTTTCCTAATTCCAGAACCACAGAAAGCTAGTCTTCATGATGCTTATTCTAGTCATGAGTGGATCATACTGTTGTCTATGGTTCCTCCCAATGCCTGACAACCCTGAACCGGATGTCATCCAAGAATCTGTCTACCAACTTAACGACACAGTGCTTGTCAAATCGTACAATAACAAGACGGACGCCATATTGGAAAAGTACACCTGTCACTGGAACTGCACCACAGATAACAAATTCCAAGTGTATCTGTCAAATTCGACGTATATAAATACGATGTATATAGATAATAAAAATGTGTCGTGTTCGTTTTTGCAAATGGCGACAGATGTTGGTGATATGTGTGTGCCTAAAAAAGATTGTAACTTATTATGTTTTGAGGATAATTTAAATGAAATTTTAGTTAATAGAAGTAGGAGAGAAGTGGGTGGTTCTAGTAATAATTTGAATTTAGTTGAAAAAAATAAAGTCAAAGAAATAGTTATACCAGAGACAATAGAAAATGGTAGTTTTTATAGAACGGCCACTTTTTGGTTTTTCGTTATTCTCATGTGCGTTGGTACTGTGACGTTCAATGTTGCCAACTGTATTGGTGATGCTGTGTGCTTCGATGTTTTGGGTAAGTTGTTTTTAATTTTTATTTAAATATTGATTTAGTTTTTAAGCCTTTTAAAAGATTTTTGGTTCCCATTTGACAAATATTTTTAATATAGTAGTTATTTATAAAATAGATAGATATCCTGACACCATCGTGGCGCAGTGGGACAGCATCTGATTGTTAAAAGGATTAGTTGTGGGTTCGATTCCCACTCGAGAAAATGATTATATTTTAATTTCTATAATTTCTCTGCTCAGCTAAGACAAAACGTGACGTTGACTTTTGCCTCTCAACATACAATATCTCGAATTTTGGGCAGAAAATAAGAAACCAGAGTATTTTGTTACCATGTTCTGTCGTTTCTGCTTTAGAAATATTAAGGGTTTTTCATTTTTTGTCAACAATACTTTACGATCCGAGCGGGGCTCTATCTGATATGGGGGGCGGGGCGATGCTATCAAAAATATTCTTTATTCAAATTCAAAAATTGTGTAGTGAAATAACGAAATACGTTGACATCCTATACCGATTTCCATAAATATATCGGCTTCCCTAAAAATTACCGGCTTCCCTTAATTATATATACCGGCTCCCTTAGATAATTTACCGGCTTGCCTAACTAAAATTATCACCCCTTACCACTGGTACCCACCCATTGCGGAATAAAATTTGAAATCCTAGAAATATTGAGTTTTCCTAATCTTTAGGACCCGAGCGGGGCTCAAAATATGGAGCACAGAGAGCATGGGGTACAGCCGGTTATGGTATAACCGCGTTGATTGGTGGTTGGCTTGTGGACGCCATATCTGATGGTAACTATAAGGATTTTACGCCGGCGTTCCTTATAGCGATTGTCGCGACGGCTGTTGATCTGGGTGCCTGTGGTAAACTTAGTGTGAGTAGATGGTGATTTTTTTAAAGTAATATATACTTAAAACATCTTTAAAGAAATGTATAACCTTTAATATTGTTTGTGTATATATAACAGTAAAATCTCTCTATAATCTGATAAAAGATCTCGGCTTGTCTAGAAATATTATCATTCTTCATCTAACAGTATTTCGAAGCCGGCATTAGTAGGATCTTTTCAAATTTGGTTTGGTAGAGAGAGGTGCGCGGACAGTGGAGGTGAACGTTAATGCGCATTTTAAAGGGGCCCCATAAACCTCGCAGTCACTCTCCACACTCCTCTCTCTGCGATGCTATGGGACTCTTAAGGAGTTATTTCTTTTATATATATAAATTTTGTTTTGTTTTTTGTTCTTTGTAATTGAATCGGTGAGTGCAGCAACAACGTAAGTCCGGAGTTAGCTTTCTAAGCTAGTTTAAATCGATTACGAATTTCTGCTTTTTTTGTGACTTACGTTGTTTCTGCACTCACCGATTCAATTATGTGTGTTTCTATTACTCAAATGTCCACTTTAATGGACCTAGTTAAGAATTTATTATTTATTTACAGCTACCATCGCTGTCTAGTCCAGAAGATTCTGGGAAAGCACTCAGAGATGTACTAAAAATACCCAGGGTGTTAGTTTTCATTACGTTCGCGGTGGTCGCCGGTACGTTTGACAGTTTTGTCATTTATTATATGTTTTGGTAAGTATGTATAGAATTGTTTTTTTTTTATCTTCACGCTGTATCCCGCATATAGCAGGGTAGAGGGAACCTGAGAACCGACGTGTTAAGACACTTCGTTCCCCACTTTCTGCCGAATGGAGGCATTGCGTGCTGAGTGGCGGAACTCAATCGCTTTGCATTGTTACCAAACTCAGGAAATGAAAATACTAAACTTTTATATTCCCTGGAGTGGGAATCGAACCCACAACCTGTTGCGTTTACAGTCGCACGCTTGTACAGTTTACAGTTTTTTTTTATATATAGTTTTAATTTGTGGTCATAATGGCGCAGTGGGACAGCGTCCCGTAAACGCGAATGGTAGCCAATTTGACTGTATTTTTTTATGGGTATTGCCACATAGCTTCTCACTGAATAAACCATTTTTTATAATGATTTTTTTTATATGATAGCTAGTGCTTCTGATGTAATCGCATTTTAATAAATTTAAGATCTTATAAGTAGTTCTTGAGCTATTCGTAATAGTTTCACTCTTTAGTGCATTTATTTTAACTTAACGCTGTATCTCGCATATAGCAGGGTAGGCATAGGGAACCTGAGAATATAGTGTTAAGACACTCCGTTCTCTTTTATTCATAAATAAAGTGGATTTTCAGGTTTTTAGAAGAATTAGCCGAAAAAACGGGTAGTACAGCGAAAATTAAGTTAATAGAGGGAGTCGTGGTTGCGGCGCAGAGTTTTATAGGAGAACTGTTGTTCTTCTTCTTTTCTGGTAAGAGACTGAGTTGTTTTCTCTTTTTTTCTACAAATTTTTTCATATAGTATTAAAACATTCTTCATTTCGGCCGAATTCGAATGTTTTCTTGTTTATTGGTTGAACTAAACGCCTCGTTTTGTGTTACCAGAGCGAAGAAATAAAAATCATTCTTATCAATGGGAATCGAACCCACAACCACTCTCTATCAATAATTTTATACTTTTTTAGAAAAACCAACTAGAACGATAGTCTGTTTTTTATTTTCAATTCAAGTCTTATATAAAGACATTATGTCTGTATAGGATAGCGTCTGATTAAATAGATTAAAAAAATAAAAAAAAAATAAACGCGATGGTTGTGGGTTCGATTCCCATTCACCGGAACGATTATTATTTTCATTTCCCCAATCTGATATGATATAACTTGACATCGAGTTTTTCCACTTAACATAGGTAAAATTTCGGATTCAGATGAAAAGAAAATGGAGTGTCTTAACACTAAGTCCTCTCTGCCTTTCCTGGTATACTTAACAAAGTATGAAGCTGTTTATTTTAATAATAATAATACTTTATTGCGTATAAAAGCATACAAATAATAATTTTAAAAATACATAGTATAAGATAACAAGTTATGTGCAATGGCGGCCTTATCACTAAGAGTGATCTCTTACAGGCAACCATTAAAATACAGAACTGATTGTCAGGAACAGCGTAGGGCGCAAAAAGTATTTGTTATACATAGATTAACGCACATATATAAATAAATACATATATACATACATACATAAATACATACATACATAAATACATACATACAAAATCATACGTAAATAATATACACATATAGCACAAATAAAAAAAATAATCTCTCTGGTATTACTGTATCTTCTAATACTTAACACACAATGTCGTAACTTCGGATGAAGAGTGAGAGAAGGTGGGTTTGACACTAGGGTCTCTCTGGCTATATCTTTTTCTTTTTTTTTAGCTTAAAGCTTATACTTTAGTGTTAAGACACTCCGTTCCCCACTTTCCGCCTTATTGAGGCATTGCGTGTTGAGTGGCCTATATTTTACTAAATTATTATCAGTCGTGGCGCAGAGGTACAAGCGTGCGACTGTAAATGTGACAGGTTGTGGGTTCACACACTACAGGAAATGAAAATTTTAAATAATATTTAGTATTTTCATTTCTTCGCTCTGGTAACAAGGCAAAGCGCGGCGTTTAGTTCCGCACGCAATTACTCAATCCGGCGGAAAGTGGGGGACGGAACGGAATAGAAC
>JAKGSA010002669.1:0-14605 GCA_033558755.1 Philaethria dido
AGTACCAAGTAGGTATATGAAATAATTTAAAGATGAAAAAAAGAGACGCCATCATGCCTCAGTAACGAAACGTCTAACTGTAAACGCAAGTGGTTATGGGTTATATTCCCATTCGGGGATATTATATTTTTGTTTATTTTTTTAACTTCACGCTGTATCCCACATATAGCAGGGTAGGCAGAGGAAACCTTAGATCCTAGTGTTAAGACACTCCGTTCTCTTACAACAATTCCGTTCCCCACTTTCCGCCAAATTGAGGCATTGCGTGTTGAGTGGCGGAACTCAACGCCGCGCTTTGCCTTGTTACGAAACCCAAGAAATGAAAATAGTAAACTTTTACATTTCCTGGAGTGGGAATCGAATCCATAACCTGTTGCGTTTACAGTCGCACGCTTGTGCCTCTGCGCCACGATAGGCGTTCCTCTATTATAACATCTCCCCTCTAATAAATCAAAGCGTAGATTTGAATACCGCAACTTAGCACGAAATATCGTGAATACGATCTGAAATTGGAAACGGAGTGACTTAACACTAAGATACACATAAAAAGAGTGAAACTACGAAAAAGGAGACAATCTTAAAAAAATCGTCAAACTAAACATATCATGACAATATAACTAAAGTTGGGTTCTACCACGATTCTAAATAAAGTAACAATTGTGGAATATGATGCTTTGAATTAGGTTACGTTTAATTATTTAGACGCTCTCACCGCATTCCCATCTGATCCGATTTCCAGCTTCCGCACTCGTTTATTCATATATTATGTGTGGGAATTCCTAGCGATGGTATGAAATGTAAACCATGAAACAATGTTATGTATTTGAAATAGTTAAAAAAATATTTTTTTATCAACTTCAAAAAAGGAAGTTTTTAATTCGATTTTTTTATGTGTTACCGCATAACTTTTCACTGAGTGTACTAATTTTGATGATACTTTTTCTTTTATGATAGCTAGTGCTTATGAAGTCATGCCAATAAAATGCAGTTAAGATCTGACGTAGTTTTTGAGTTATTTGTAATAGTGTTACGTTCTAGTGCATATTATTTAAATTCGGTTTTTGTTTTTTAGTTAAAATCTCTATTATTTACTTGACAATAGTAAAACCATATTATTTTGTGGATTTAACACAAGTTAGGGGCTCTATTTTTCTTAAGAAATTCCCTTGAAGCTCACCAAAAAGTTTTAGAAATATATTACATGTGTTCTTTTTAGCTTTTTTCTCTATGTTATATAACATACGTTTCCGGATACAATATTTTCATAGCATAATGACTTTACCAAGACAGCCATGAAGTAAGAATTTTAAACGAATTCCTTTTAGTTTCCCGCAGTACAGAAAAAAATATAGCGGTCTCACACTTCATCCCGCACACCACATATCTAGTGTTAAAACACTCCGTTCGGTTTTTGCCCGAACTTGGGACATTCCGTGTTGATTGGTGGAACTCAACGCTGCGCTTTGTCTTAGCATTAAAAATGAAAATAATTCATATATAAATATTACCCCAATGGCCTCTAATTATTATGATATATTTCAATATTAACGCCTGTCGTGGCGCAGAGGCATAAGCGTGCCACTGTAAACACGACAGGTTGTGGGTTCGATTCCCAATCCAGGAAATGGAATTTTTCATTTCCTGGGTTTGGTAAGAAGGCAAAGCGCGGCGTTGAGTTCCGCCACTCAGCACGCAATGCCTCAATTCGGCGGAAAGTGGGGAACGGAGTGACTTATCACTAGGTTCCCTCTGCCTACCCTGCTATATGTTACAGCGTGAAGCTGATAAAAATATAATTATTCCCATGATAACCTCCAATTATTATTATGTTATATTTCAATAAAATAAATTTCCTTACATTGTATTGTACTTCAAATATCTCTTATTTTATATCGTAAATCGGTTTTCGTTGTACAACAATACGACAAGGTAAGTACTTGCGAAGTTTGGAATTTTGTTTCATTTAAGTTTTGAACGATTTAAAGGTGTGGTGTAGATTACTTTCTCCAACCGAGTTTTAAGCAGTTTTTAAGCGTTCCTAGTAATTTTAAGCAATGTATCTTAATTTATTTTAACTTTTGGTTTATTATTGAAAATTCAAGAGTTTACTTAATATTTTTTATTTTTTGTAATTTTTTATTCATAGACTTAGAGTTAAAAAAATGTTATAAATATTTTAAAAAGGTTTGTTTTTATTTTTATGTCTAATATTGAGATTGGTTGTGAATTCGATTCCCACTCAAGGTAATGACCATATTAAAATTAATTCCAATTCCCCGCTTTGACAAGACAAAGCGCGACGTTGAATTCCGCCACTCTACTACTACTAATGAGTTGTAATACAGGTCTTAGAGTAGCCAGCTGTGAACAGTTGCTATCTTGACCATCTGAACACTGTTAACATTTTGATTTCTTGGCCTATGCTAGAAACATTTACGACTCGTCCAATCAGCTCCCATATTGAAGACATTTCCGACATATTAATACATATTCATATCCATTATAGTCTAATTACCATCTAAATACATATAATTTGTAATTATCTTACGCTTGCGTTACTGATTGACTAACAGACAGCCTACAGACGAAATTATTAGCCATAGGAAGCTGCAATTTGGTATGTAGTCCTTGGGGAACGCAGGGGAGCACTAAAACTCCTCTTCCTCGAAATTCCTACGAAAACAGAAAAAACGCCACTTGTTACGTCTGCGAAGACAAACTGGTGCGCGTCGCCTTTGGGGGCGCCCTAGCATTGTGCATTCGTCCTGGTGCTCGTGGTGGATGTAATGTTGCCATACTACATAAATTTAGCTTTTATGTAGGATTGACGGAGATCGCTACGAGCAAAACTTCCATCGTCGACCCCTAAAGTATGCAGAGACCGTAGCATTTTTACGGTTTGATCTCCCTAACTATCATAAAAAGCGTAACGCTGAGGATAATCCACGCAAAGGTTCACAAGAGTCTATATTAATTTAGCATATATAGAAACTTAAAATTCAATCAACAAATACATAAATTTACGCTATCGCTGTTCCCCTCTAACTCATCCCAAGCGAAATTAAAGGTATAGTCTGTGAATTTTTGGAAGGATTAAGAGCAACTGCCACTGTAAATTTATTAAACACTTCTGTTAAATAGAGATAAGCTACCGTTAACGACTAATAGCTTTTCGTTTCTACTTACTAAATTGCTGTGTTGATATTTCCTTTTATGTTTAAATACAATTTATGAACATCGAAATCTAAAAAGGATGGAGGGTAAATGAAATATAGGCTATTCCTTTCTTGACTAATTTAGACTTAGTTTATTAAAACAAACAATATAAATATTTATAATATAGTAATATATTTTTTAGACAACTTACTTAAACTCAAAAGTTTTTTTTATGGATAACGAATGGAAAACGAGCAGAAGGACCACCTGATGGTAAGTGGTTACCTTCGCCCATGGACATCTACAACACCAGATATGTTGTAGATGCGTTGCCGACCTAGAGGATACAGATGGAAGGGGAGGACAAAGTAGTAGTCCGCTATCGGCACCACAACATTTTGAGGAAAGGATGGGTGGGAGAGGGGCAAACCTGTCTTACATGCCATCGAACCGTTTAATTAGTTATATGAATAATAATAGATGTTAACTGAATCACACACACACATTCATTTTGAAAGATCAAAAAAATACATTTATTTGGTGTTGTAAATTATATATGCAGATAAACAAATAAACAGACGAGATAATTGAAATAGAACTTATTCTTTCATCATGTGATTCTAAAAACTACTGCTAGTGGGTTAGATTCCCAGTCAGGAAAATGACTATATTGTAATCATTTCCATTTCGCTAATCTGATAAAATGAAACGCCGAAGTTTGCCACTCAAGCTCAAGTGGAAAGTGAAGAATACTATATTTCCCTGCTATAAGTAATAAAATGCGTGAAGCTGATAAAAAAACAGCTTTTTCTTACACGTCTTTTAAATTTAATATTTTTTTGTATACACACAAATGTTTAAACACTAAAAAAGGTACTTCTACCGAAAACGAACCATGAAAACGTACAAATAATTTAGGATTCGACATACCCTCCTATATAAGCTTTCACAAAGTTAATATTCATTAAATATAACTTTTACTTAACTACAATGTAGAACTAGCGCAAATCTAACCAACCATTTTGCATTTTAGTTATCTAGTTTAGCTCACACGAAGCATAAGGCGAAACTGAATATACCTAATTATTCAAATCTCTTAATCCATTTGGGTTCTGAAGTGTGACACCGAGATAAATATGTAAAGCTATCTACGGTAATGTAGTGCTACTGTGTGACATAATTTAGTTAAATATATGTTACGAATGCACGCGGGTTGGTAATGTAATTATTGTTTTTGGACGTCATGGTCAGTTTGTAGGTGAGGTACAGTAGATAGTTCTCGTAGAAGTGAGAAAAAATTGCCATGTACCCAACTAATTATTATTAAAGTCTCTACAACCACGATGAACCTCGGTCTGTTCTAAAATATTTTTTTCATTCCATCTGTCTTTTTCCTAACTTTTTAATTCCACTATGTTATAACCAGAGTTCTCAGGTCTTCTTCAACTCCATCTAGCCATCTTAGTTTTGATCTACCTCGATTTCTTCGTCCAGTCTAGTTTACCATTCGGCAAGAATTTTGGTATTCTAGAATCACACATTTTCTCATTCTGACTGACTTGTCATACTTTGATAGTTGAAATTATCTCCTCAAGGACAGGCCTGCACAGGCTGTGCTTCATGCACTGGTAGTGTCTGATTTGAACAAATCATCCGTGAAATATCAAACCAATCAATTACGTCAGTAAGTCATTTTTCTTTTGTTTTTCAAGTTTTGAGTGTCTGTCTAAATATCGGTTTGCTAGATCGGAGAAACTAACATTACGTATGTATAATAATTCCCCCGAATGGAAATCGAACGTACAGCCAATCGCATTTAAAATCAGAATTTGTCCCACTGCGCTACAATGCTCTCTAAAACTATATCAACAATATAATGTTTCCTCAAGTTGGATTTGAACCCACAAAAATCCAGTTCACGATGAATTTCCAACTATTTGAAAAACAAATTATTTCAATATTGTAAAAGTAGCAATATCTAAAGCAGAAATACCTTTACATCACCTCACGTAATGGGCTATTCGACTGGTATTACTGTCTTCCGGTCGGTCCGCCGTTCCCCGAAGACCTTGCGTTATACGATGTCGTAAGTTTTACTGTACCGTTCTAAACTCATTTAAAACTAGTTTTTAATATATTTTTTTTTTCTTTTTTTTTACAGGTAAATAATACTGGGATGAGAAGATAGTTTTTGCTTCAAACAGGTTTTAATGGCGAACTTTTCTTGTTGTTTTTTATTATATTTGTGGTTTTTTGTATAGTAGTAAAGAAAAAAAAAATATGATTATTATTTTATATTTTATATGCATCTCTTGCGAGAGAGAAAATCTTGAAATATATTTACGTAACTTTATAGACATATGACGTGTTGAATGAAGTGACGTCGCTTTATATAATCAGATAGAAGAAAAATCTATATTTTAATATTAATATTAATTAATTGCGGCGTTGAGTTCCGCCACTCAGCACACAATGCCTCAATTCGGTGGAAAGTAAGAAATGGAATTGTTGAAAGAGAATGGAGAGTCTTAACCCTAGGTTCTCTGGTTTCCTCTGCCTACCCTGCTATATGCGGGATACAGCGTGAAGTTAAAAAAAAAGGATTAATTAATTAATATAGTTTTTATCATGAAATGTCTACTAAAATTATCGTAAAAATACCTAATTTTGAGCCTTTATAAAACTATGAAGCAAATAGTAAAATATTATCAAATTTTCATAATAAAAATATACAAATATACAAAATATACAATTCGGCGGAAAGTGGGGAACGGAATTGTTGAAAGAGATTGGAGTGTCTTAACACTAGGTTCTCTGGTTCCCTCTGCCTACCCTGCTATATGCGGGTTACAGCGTGAAGTTAAAAAAATATATATACAAAAACTAAAAAAATAGTCCTCCAAAACCAATAGCCTATGCCACTCTGACTGCAACCTTTACATTTTTTTGTGACATAATTAATAATACCGGAGTACTGAGCCGGTGTCATCTCAGTCACGATTTGCTTATAATTCCTCGTTAACTCTGACAAGTTAAATACTTGACGCTTTTTTCAAATGAATTTCTTTCTACCCTTAAAAATTATAATGATTCTTTTGAAACAACAGAAATTCTTCGTTCCATTAGCTTTCTTTGACCTAAGAAGTTATTTTTTGTGAATGAATAAAGTGAGATGAATTTATTTACATTATTTTTAAGAAAAGAGAAAAACGAAGTGTCTAGACACTATTTTCTTTTTTCTTTTTTTATGCATAACGAATGGCAAACGAACAGAAGGACCACTTAATGGTAAGTGGTTACCTTCACCCATGAACATCTACAACACCAGAGATGTTGTAGATGCGTTGCCGACCACATGGAAGGGGAGGACAATGTAGTAGACTGCTATCGGAACCACCACATTTTGGGGAAAGGATGGGTGGGAAAGGGGAAAATATGGCTTACATAAACCATCGAACCGGAACACATCATAAGATATTTGGCGGTTCGTCTTCGTCGTCTCTGGTTACCCCGTATACAGGGTAAAGCGTAAAGCTAAAAAACTATTTACTTAAATTCAATCTAATTCAGGCTTTTATTGGCAATTGGCAATTATTTTCATTTCTCCGCTCTGGTAAGGTTTATCGCCATGTTGAGTTCCATCACTCAATAATTCCTTAAGATTAATGCGGTTACACTTTAATTATTATAAACAACCGATCTTTTCTAAAGCTTAAATTAGACTAAATTTGTAATGGATTCACTTGCATTAAAATTTATATTACCGCTATATTGGACATATCAAATGCTGTTGATGCTCGCTCGAGAGGCTCATCGTATTGAAAAGAGCAACTGTTGAGTTTCTCGCCGACTCTTCTCAGCAAAACTTCCTTCCTCAGGTGGTAGCTTCCAATTGGCCTGACAACACTGACATATTTATGTTAATTGACGATTCGATAGTGCTTGTAATAGTCTGTTTGGACAAAGAATATTTTGATTTTGATATAGGGAGGGGAGGTCACCGATTTCTATTTTATATATATTACTTTAAACATAATTATAATTTGGCATTTGTTATTAAGCTTTTTGTTATATAACAAGAAGTTATATATTTAATTTCTTACTAACAATACATAGCTTCAACCATCTAAATTTTACCTAAGTGTTCCACTAACTCCTATGAAAGTGAACTAACAAATAAACTCAATGAATGCAATAAACTTATACAAATATATAAAGGTAATTTTTCGGCAAATAAACCGATATTGGTCCGATAAACAATTTTTATTGCCTTGTCAGCAATAACCCGGCTATAATGAAACCTATATACAACTATGGTGATATAAATCTATTGCGTTCTTAGATTTCGAATTCGTTTTATGTTTACTTTTGTTTTGATCTTCAATCGATTAATATAATTGATAATTACTGAAAGTTTAAGCTTTATATTTTGGTTTCGGTTGGTTTTAAAATGGACACACGGACTGCAAATAAAATGCACTAAAAAATAACATACATACAAACATAGCTTCACGCTGTATCCCGCACATAACAGGGTAGGCAGAGGGAAGATTGTGTTAAGACACTCCGTTCCCCACTTTTCGCCGAATTAAAAATTCCATTTCCTGGAGTGAGAATCGAATCCACAACCTGTCACGTTTACAGTCGCACGCTTGTGCCTCTGCGCCATGACAGGCGTTATTATATTGATATTATTATTTTGTAAATATTATAAATGGATTAAGATTGGACACCGGGTGATTTTTGGTGACTTGGAAAAGCCGTTCTACTTTGTACTGTATGTTTTTTTTACCGCATAAGGTTTTACTGGGTGAACCAATTCTGATGAATTCCATTAGTTAAGATCTGAAAATGGAATTTATTTTTTCCTTAAAGTTTTAATTATTTGCAATATAGTGTTAACCGTAGCGTACGACCATTGACAAGTTATAACGGACGGATTTCTATTCTTTTTTTTTTATGGATAACGGATGGCAAACGAGCAGAAGGACCACATGATGGTAAGTGGCTACCTTCGCCCATAGACATCTACAACACCAAAGGCGTTGTAAATGCGTTGCCTACCTCGATACAGATGGAATGGGAGGACAATGTAATAATTCGCTATCGCAACCACCACAATCTGGGGAAAGAATGGGGTGGGATAGGGGAAATCCTGGCTTACATGCCATCGAACCGGATCATATAATTAGATATTTATATCAAATAAACTGGTTTATCAATATACAGAACGTAAACATTATCGAAGTGGATTTTGCATTCACAATATTTGTGTACAATTTTCAGTTCTCTTTAAACATTTTCAATAGAAAATATTTTGCTAGACGTTATTAGTTTTTTGCTTAAAACTAATATAATTATTAAAAAAAAAAAATAAAATTAAATATAAAATGGAATATTAAGAATAATATTTGATTTTAAGAAAACATGAGACTTTAATATCGCGAGAAGTAAACATGTAACTCAAGTAATAAAAGCGATTACTCATAATTTGTATACGTTTAATACTTAAGAACTAACGTAAAGCTAGCGATACACATATTTTTTATTATTTTAAAATAGTAAAAAATATTTTAATTTATTATGGAAAGAAAGGCAACAAAAACACAAAAACGTAAAAAATAGACGAAAAATATATACAAAGTCATCGTGGTCCTGTGCTAAAGCTTCTCACATTGACCACGAATTCTGGGTTCGATTCCCACTCGGAGTAATAATTACATTCAAATTATTTTTACTTCCCCGCTCTGGCAAAACAAAACGCGACATTTATTTCTTCTAAATACTTAACACGCAATCATTTGATATTAGGCGGAAAGTAAAGAACGAAATATATTCATCCTAAGTTATCTAAGTGACTAAACGGGAAAACAGCATAAAAAAAGAACAAAAATAATTCTAGTAATAAATTATTATTTTTATTTTATTTATTTTTTT
Source organism: Philaethria dido (assembly GCA_033558755.1). Taxonomy (NCBI): domain Eukaryota; kingdom Metazoa; phylum Arthropoda; class Insecta; order Lepidoptera; family Nymphalidae; genus Philaethria; species Philaethria dido. The sequence continues at coordinate 9,094 of JAKGSA010002669.1, forward strand.
TTATTTTATGGATACCGGATGGCAAACGAGCAGAAGGACCGCCTGATGGTAAGTGGTTACCTTCGCCCATGAACATCTACAACACGAGAGATGTACTAGATGCGTTGCTAACCTAGAGGATGCAGATGGAAAGGGAGGATAATGTAGTAGTCCGCTATCGGAACCACCACATTTTGGGGAAAGGATGGGTGGGAAAGGGGAAAACCTGGCTTACATGCCATCGAACCGGAACACATCATAAGATATTTGGCGGTTCGTCTTGACATGATAGTGGTCGCGAGCCAGACGGAGGACGAACCTCCTTTGATGTCGATCAGGTTTTACTCTCGTGTTCATACAGCCTAAGAACAAACGTGGCGTTGCGCGAGAGGCTTTTAATATTTGACAACTGTGTAAACATACCTGTCTCGTAGAAACGATTTTATTGTAAATATTAATACGTCTACGAATAAAGGATCTGAAGACGCTGAAATGTTCAAAATGGAAATCGCTTATGTTTTTAAAAACAACGTCGCGTCGTGACATTTTTTTCTTCTTTTGAGTAATATTTTGTTTTATATAAATATGAAATAAATAGAATGCCTGTTGTAGCGCAGAGACACAAGGTGCGATTGTAAATCGCGACAGGTTGTGTAGGGTTCGATCTCCCACTCCAGGAAATGGAATTTTAATTTCCTGGGCTTGGCAACAAGGCAAAACGCGGCGCTGAGTTCCGCCACCAGCACGCAATGCCTGCGGGAAAGTGGGGAAATGCTGGAGGAAAAGTGAGAAACGGAGTGTCTTAACACTAGGTTCCTCTGCCATCCTGCTATAAGCGAGATACAGCGTGAAACTATGTATGTATGTATGTTTGAAATAATATACATGGCCTATATATTGATTGGTTTTAGATTCGATTCTCACTCGGGGGAATAATGATGATATTTAAAATATCTATAAAGAATGCTATTTAAACTATTTTCATTAGACAAAGGCTAGACAAAGGTTAGACAAAGGGGGATTGAGATCCGCTAGTTAACACGCAATATCTCAAATTTGAGTGAAAAGTGGGGAACGGAGTGTCTTGACACTAGGTTCACTTTGAATACTGCGAGATAAAGTGTAAAGTTGCTTGGTTTTATAATAATGATGTTAATAATAAAATCATGCGAGGCGCTGAAATATAATTTTTCGCATAATTGGTAGATGGTACGTTTATTATAAAGATAAAGTATTATTTTATGTGTCATATGCAATTATAAGAAAATTTCTAGTATAATATAGATTGAGTAAAACAAAAATTTAAAAAATATATAAAATAATAGGTTTCCCGTACCGGGAATCGAACCCGAGCCTCCTGGGTGAAAGCCAGGTATCCTAGCCACTAGACCATACGGGATGTGCCTTACTCAAATCAATATTATATTTAATTTAAATTTATATAAGCTGTATATACATATGTTAGTCCATCGTAGCGTAGTGGAACAGCGTCTGACCGTAAAGGCGATTGGTTGCAGGTTCTATTCTTACACGAAAAAATGATTATATTTAGATTATTTTTATTATTTCGCTGTGATAAGACAAAGTACGGCGTTGAGTTCCACTTGCCACAACTTGGCCACAAATTGCCACTTGCAATGTCTCAAACCCGGCGAGAAGTGGTGGACGGTGTTCCTTGCCAGTAGGTTTTCATTGACTATTTTGCTTAGCGAGATAAAAGAGTGAAGTTATAAAATAATTTAATACATTATAAGCAATTTAAAAAAAAATATTTCTTCCCTATAGAATACGTAAAACAAAAAATTAAAATGTAACTACAAAAACATCATTTTCCCGTACCGGGAATCGAACCCGAGCCTCCTGGGTGAAAGCCAGGTATCCTAGCCACTAGACCATACGGGATGTGTCATATAAATTTCAATTTTGCATGTATTGTCATTCTATATACGCAATACATTAGTTAGGACATCGTAGCACGGTGGCTGTAAATGTGGATGGTTTTGAGTTTGATTTCCACACGATGGAATGATCATATTAAAATTATTTTTATTACTTCGCTCTGTTAAGTTAAAGGGCGGGGTTGGGTTCCGCAACTCATTGCGCAATGGACACGAATTTGGACGGAAAATGGTAAACGGAGTGTCTTGACTCTAGGTTCTCTCTGCCTACCCTGCTAAGGAAAGCATTAATTATTATACCTGTTATTTATTATAATTTACAACAATAAACAACAACACCTGTCGTAGCGCAGAAGCACAAACGTGCGATTCCCACTCAAGAAAATGAAATTTTACAATTCCTGGGTTTGGAAACAAGGGAAAGCGCGGCGCAGAGTTCCGCCACTCAGCACGCAATGCCTCAATTCAGCGGAAAGTGGGGAACGAAGTGTCTTAACACTAGATTCCTACCCTGCTATATGCGGGATACAGCGTGAAGCTATGTATGTACAACAATAAAAAAATATATTGTACTCGGAAATAAAATTCATAATTAAAATAAACATGACCTTATCCAAATAAAAACGTTAGAAACTGTGAAAAGAATAATAATTTTTCCTTTTTGAAATATAAGCCAATTAAACTTTACTGCTATATAAAACGATGATGTGCGGCTCATCGTGATATCGGAGAGTTAGTCTTTTTATGTCATTTCCTTTGGAAATATATTTTTTATTTGAGGGAAGCAAAATATTTATGTCTTTTTTTTTATTTTTGTTTCAAGTTTTAATTTGAAAGATTGAAATATGAATTGGATTAAAGCTTTTCAAGCGGAATAGTTAAGAATATTTTTACATAGAGAACATTTTTTTTTAACTTCTCGCCGTATCCCGCATACAGCAGGGTAGGCAGAGGGAACCTTATGTTAAGGCACTCCGTTCCCCACTTTCCGCATGTGACTGTAAACGCGACAAGTTGTGGGTTCGATTCCCACTATTAAAAATGTAAAAGTTAAGTATTTTCATTTCTTGAATTTGGTAACAAGGCAAAGCGCGGTGTTGAGTTCCGCCACTCAGCACGCAATGCCTTCGGCGGAATGTGCGGAATGGATTTTTTTAACACTAGGTTCCCAGATACAGCGTGAAGTTAATATATTTAATAAATATCTATCCTTATAAAGCAATTGAAAACAAGTTGAAGTCAAACTAGAAATGCTACACGCACCTTCGTTCTGATAAGAATTAATAAGAGCTTCCCTTTGAGCAAGTACCTACTTATTGTCGCTGCGAGAGTTATATTGAAAAATATGGTATATTCCACTACATACATATATTTTAATACTTATCTGTATATTAAAATGCTTCTTTGATAAATATATTGTAGTTGTATATCTTTTTAACCTTCTTCAAAAAAAGGGAGGTTCTTAATTCGACTATACTTTTTTTTACATGTTACCAAATAAGTTTTTACTTATACCATAAATATTAATAATGTTATAACATAAACATTTAATTCTAATCCACATAAATACATAGCTTCACGCTGTATCCCGCATATAGCAGAGTAGGCAGAGGGAACCTAGTGTTAAGTCCGTTCTCCACTTACCGCCGGATTGAGGCATTGCGTGCTGAGTGGCGGAATTCAACGCCGCGCTTTACCTTGTTACCAAACCCAGGAAATGAAAAATTCCATTTCCTGAAATCTAATGAATTCTAATCTATTACATACTATTCGCAAGCTCATTTAGAGGAAAATAATAATATACTTTGGAATACAAACAACAACTAAATGGCAATATAAACAGTTTCTAAACATTAAAAGGGGAAGTATAAATCCTTTCCGTAGTTAAAATACGAAAAGGAAAATTTCTTGTTTAGTCATTTTCTTATCACCCTAATCCGTAAATCACCAGCTACACAAAGTACGCCACAGAACGTTAATCCTTTAAAAACTCATCAAGCACATGCTTACAGTCCAATTCTTTTAGTATTCAATATCCGGTTTACATTATATCGTTTAGACTCCTGCTAATATTTATTCTTTATATATATATATATATATATATATATATATATGTATATAGGTACATATTTATTATATATAAGTTATGAATATATATTTGTATAGTCTATTTATGTATTTTTTTTTTATTTATTTAATATTTTTGTATAAGGGTATATTAGTATGTAGGTATGGTGTATTATATATTTATTATGTTTACATATATTCTATTGGATGTCTATTTTTTATTATTATTTGTTTTTTTTCTTTTTTGTACTTTGATCCCGCATGTAACATACTCATCCACTTCCACAGGTTGACTGGAAGAGATCTCTTTCAGGGATATGTCCACCTTTGTAAACTAAAAAATGTATTTACTTTTTCCTATGTATTTTTAAGTGCAATAAAGAATAATATTATGAAGCGGAAGTTGATAAATGGGTGGATATTTGTTGCTCTTTCACACAAAAATTGTTAAATGAATCTTCATGAAACTTTGTAGTAATTATTTGTAGATCAGATTAACACATAGGCTACAATATATAATTGCAATTGTCCTGTGTTTGTAGTGGTTTTTTTTTCAAACTTCTTTTTTTATAGAAATGTTATTTAAAACGTCATTTAATATATGAATTATGTTTCTTTTATTTTTTTATTATCACAAATCTTGTTCATCATACAACATAGTTAATAAAACCCGGCGACAAAGCACTTTGGACACTACGTATTAGATAATGGAATTTATCTAACACAACTAGAGATCAAACCTACAACAATTCCGAGTACAGTTTAGACACTTTCACACTCCACCACGAGATCATAAGGTACATATATTATTCAATTAAAAAATTAAAAATTATAGTTTCTTTAATAACATCGTATCGCCACTATGTAAACAGGTCCCACGTAACAAGCAGAAAGAGGAGTCTCCAGCGCCATAACAGTTTTAATTAGGTTAAAAATTAAAATTACGAAACTCTTCCGTATCTTGCCAGTCCATTACGCTTTACTGTTATGTTTATCTCTATGTGCGGTCTACTTTATTATAATATCGCTATTAATGTTAGTATGATGAAAAAATATATGAATTGTTTCACAGGTATACTTTAAAAAAAAATTATTAGACAGGTTTATATATAATAAATAATGCCTGTCGTGGCGCAAGGGCACAAGCGTGTGACTGTAAACGCGACAGGTTGTGGGTTCGAATCCCACTCCAGGAAATGTAAAATTTAGTATTTTCATTTCTTGTGTTTGGTAACAAGGCAAAGCGCGGCGTTGAGTTCTGCCATTCAACACGCAATGCCTCAATTCGGCGGAAAGTGGGGAACGGAATTGTTGAAAGAGAATGGAGTACTTAATCTTCTTTGGCTTGATCAGCTTCAGCTTTAACCCCCTTAGCGTAGTAGTTAAAAAAACCTAGTGTTTTTCTCCGAGTTCCGCCATTCAGTACGAAATGCCTCAATTTCGGCGAAAAATGGGAACGGAAATATTACTGTACTTATGTGATAAACCAATAAACCAATAAATAAATAAATAAATAAATAAATAAAAGAGAACGGAGTGTTACCTTAACACTAGGTTCTCTGGTTCCC
>JAKGSA010002670.1:0-14602 GCA_033558755.1 Philaethria dido
ATAATATATACCGGCTTCCCTAAATGTACATCGGCTTCCCTAAATATGTATACTGGGTTCCCTAAATATACATCGGCTTCCCTTAATTTCCTGGTTTGCCTAACTAAAATTTTTACCCCTCGCCACTGGAATGGGCTAAAATGTGTTTCGATTATCGTACGATTGATATTTTTTACACATAACCATGCAGTTAAAAAGAGCACATATTATATCACTTAGAATTTAATAAAAAAACTTTCTCAACTTTTCTCATATCTGAACAGATAATCCCATCGTATTTATTACGGTACACAGCACAGTACAGTTTCAACAGATTATTGCTAGGTTGTTAACAACAAACTTTCCTTATTAATTAAATTAATAATTGTCGCTTACCTTGACCTTTATTAGCAGGATTAGGTCGTAGGTGATTACCATTAAATCTCTTGAAAATATTCTAGTGAATACTATGGCCTGTCGTGGTGCAGAGGCACAAGCGTGCGATTCTAAACGCGACAGGTTGTGGGTTCGATTTCCACTCCAGGAAATGGATTTTCTCATTTCCTGGGTTTGCTAACAAAGAAAAACCCGGCGTTGAATTCTGCCACTCAGCACAGAATGCCTTAATTCGAAGAAAAGTGGGGAACGCAGTGTCTTAACACTAGGTTCTAAGGTTCCCTCTGCCTACTCTACTATAAGCGGGATATAGCCTAAAGCTGAGAGAAATTGCAATTGTTTATTTTAAAATAATTGCGATGTTCAGAATTTTATATTTATTATTATGTTAATTTAATTTTGATGATATCATATCATAACCAATGCTCATAATGCAACATTTACACATGTAAATCGATAAAAATTATATACCTAGTGTGTTAGGTCTGTAATGATTGTCATTTGTAACCTATCTGATAATTATTTATAATTAATCATGTTTGTTATTTTCGCTCAGAAGTGATGGACTCTATGGTAATTATGATGAGACATCAACTAAGTATTTGGACTTTTTATTGTTTTTTTTAGTTTGGATTATAATATTCATATTATTTTATGTGTTCAATATTTTTCGTTTGCGACAGAAGTAACGATTTAAGATGAAAACTATAGTAACATTTCAGAAATACGATTTTTATAGAACTATATTTGAGAATTTTAGGACATTATTTTCAACAATATAAATATCATTTTTATTTTACATTTGTACCTGTAATACTTTATTATAATAATTTGATTACATATTTAATCATAATCATTTTTTCCTAATTATATTTCTAACTTCAAATAGGTAAATGACAATTTGTTTTCAAACACGCATTTACATTGCTTACAGTTACAGCTATGACAAGCTTTACCTATGTCTAGAGAAGAAAAATCGCCCAATATTATAAACCAAACAAGTATTACACAGCTATTGAAACGTTATATCATGGATCGTGTTGCACTCACGAGATATCCCATACGTTCCCATAAGAAAACTGGACTTATCGCGTGAACGATCGAACTGAAAATATGGCATTGTTACTTTATCGTAACAAGTATAACTAGATATTGCAATAAATGTTGTATTTTTAACGTGTTTGTTGTTGCTTGCGTTTTGTTGGACTCTAACCTAAAATATCATCGATTAATCATTCCAATATCAGTTTAGATGAAGTTTTTAAAATATATATATAAAAGTGAGTATTATAAAATAAATTAAGATTACAAAAAAAAAATACATACAACTATAAATAAAATACACTTAAAAGAAATATTATTACGAATAACTCAAAAACTACGCGTCAGATTTTAACTAAATTTAAATGGGACTACATCATTAGCACTATATAAGAAAAGATTGGTTAATCCAATGCAAAGTTATGCGATAACACATTTATCCTCCTTTTTTGGAAGTCGGTTAGAAATAGAAAATTACAAAAAATCTATTTGTATTTCCATTCTCCATACTTAATGGTATATAAAGCTACCTAGAACGGCACATTGAATACATTGAGCGACCTATTTGCTTACGACCTATTTACACCTCTGGTTGATATCTTTCGGGTCTTTCGACGAATTACCTTTTAGCGCGATTCTTGGAATAAATTAAGCCTTGTGTGCGTATGTAATGTGTTTTTGGTACTTAAAAAGGATTATTGACAGGTAACTTGAGCATCCTGTTTTCTGTAAAAGTGTTTTTTTCTGTTTCCGTAATAATATTAAGAGGGGTTATATTTGTGTGTTAAAAAAGCTATACTTGTATATTTGTGGACAAGGCTAATATGTATTTGACTTGACTAACCACCTATATGTGAAAACATTTTTAAAAAATGAAAAAATATATTTGTTTTCCTGGTATGATTAGACAAAAATTCGGAGATGGAAACCACTGCCCATCTTAATAATACGCTAAAGGACTAAAATGGGCCGATAGTGAAGAATGGCTTGTCTTAACTCTATGGGTGATAAAAATAGAATTGACATGGTTTCAATTAATATTGTGTTATGATGGTCTCTAGTAACATTAGTTTTTCTTAAATTGAATCTCCATGTATAAAACTTTTGTGTATCTGAATCTTATCTGAAATTCTATATGACATTTTTAATGTTAAGTCTAAAACAAAGAAACTTCGTTTAGCATTATTTAAATGTAACTATGACAGCCGCAGTATCCAAGTGTCCAATTTAAAAGAGCTCTCTTCTGTTATCTCGCTTGTCCGGATGTTATCTTTGACAAGGGTTCAAATAGACTGGTTTTTTGTTTAACTGCAGCCTTGATACCGCGAAATATGTAGGTCACTGGTGTAGCTTTATTCAAGTCATTACGCATTGTTACGTGCACTTCGTGATTAATTATTAATTTGAAAGAATAAAATAAATATGATAATAAGCATTATTTTTTTATTCTTTTGATCTTATTTGCCATTGAAAATTAAATATGAGAGCTATTAGATACATTGAAATAAAAGATTTTCATATGGAATGAATACATACATAATCGTAATAATGAAAAAGAAATGATGCTTAAAAAAAATGCAGTAGTACACGTGTCAAATCCAATCCCTATAAACCATATTCGATTGTTATGTCATTGACATTCTTGTATATAAAATGAAAATATGATTTGATTTTTCAACGACATATAGATGTGGAGTGCGTCAGAGAAAATGAAACGCAGACCAATTACCTTTTTGTATCAATTAAAAACGAAGGTGAAAAGTATACATAGTATTGAAGTAGATCATTATTATGATATTATGTTTTTTTTCAGCTCTATATTTTGTTATGTGTAACAAATTGATAGCCTGAGAGAACCTTATATCTGTTCTCGTCTTTCCTCTGATTTCGCGTGTAAAAGTGACAGATCTCAACGCCGAAACACCGAAGAACTAAAAAATGAAAATAATTTTAATATCATCATACCTCTAAATGAGATTGAACCCACAACCAATTTCGTTAACAGTTACTCGCTATCTCACTGTGGCCTAAGATTGTGTTTATTCGATTTATGTTACATACTTGATTATTTATACTCGTATCAAAACAAATTCTTTTAATCTGCAATTCTATTAGCCGTCCCAGGTTAAATGGATTACGAGGATTAGGTTGGGATCGATTACGAGGTCAGGATTGACGCAATACTATTTTTTGGTTAAAACATCACGCTTCATAATAAAAGTAAACTTTCATACATTAATATATTATTTACTTACTTACTTACTAGAGATCAATTGTAACATTTATATAATAAATGTTACAATTGAATATAACAAATAATACAACAATAGAATATAAATTCTTTATTGCAATTAAAATACAAAATACTGAATTAAACTAATACTACGTTAAACAATAGACAATCCAAAATTGAGTAATTTTCAAAATTCTAATAATATCTTCTACAAAACATTTATTTTATACTTGCTTGCTTTATTCGGACTAAAATGATTACAATAGAAGTAAATTGAGATAAACTCTAATTTAATAAAACAGGTAAAAGTCTTGTAGCATATACTCGTATTTATAATATTTCGTATTCTTTTATAGTTTTAAAAATCGCAGAAAAAAATATAACTAACTACAAATTAATATAGCTAACTTGAATTAAAAGAAGCGCACCTACGTCTGATGAACTTAACGTAAACATAAGTTGATCTGCAATGCGCTTATTAAAGCAGGTCAGCTTGTTATTTAATTAAGTAGAGACCTCTACAGAAGGTTATCAAATACCGTGTAATTAAAATCATTACTCCGAAGTAAAGTTTCTAATTATATCCAAATTAATGTAAAACATAATTTGTTCTCCTGTCGCTGTTTGTTGGATGAAACAGTATCCGGGAGGAAACTTTTCTCGACAATAACTTTAGGTTGTTATAAATTTTTATTTTATTTTTTATGATTATTGTAATTATATATAAAAAATTATATTTTCGTAGTTACGTCGATTTGGAAGAAAATAAAGTATTAATGTTAATAAAATGTTTTTTAAAAATCCTTCATTCTAAGGCACATTCTTATATATTTACCATACATACATACATACTTACATACATAGCTTCACGCTGTATCCCGTATATAGCAGGTTCGGCAGAGGGAACCTAGTGTTAAAACACTCCGTTCCCCACTTTCCGCCGAATTGAGGCATTGCTTGCTGAGTTGCGGAACTTAACGCCGCGCTTTGCCTTGTTACCAAACCAAGGAAATGAAAAATTCCATTTCCTGGAGTGGGAATCGAACCCAAAACCTGTCGCATTTACATTAATATATTGTTAACAATAGGGTTTTAATTTTTATTAATTATCAAAAAATAGATATGCTAAAATATAAAATTGATCATTGATATTGTAAATGCGAAAGTGAGTTTGTTTTTTACGCTTTCACGCTTTAAATGTTGTTCCCAAGGACATAGAACACTTACTATTTGAAAAAAAAATTTTGTGATGTAAAAAGTATCAAAAATATATTGTTGGCATATATGACAACGAAAACTTATAATTCAACTTTAATTAAAAATATTTTTATATAATACAGCATATATCAGTAATTTGAATTAATGTTTTTAAACTGATTTTTGATAATTTTTGACGGTCATTTCAAGAAGTCACAGGTTAAAAGAACTTGAATATTTTGAATTTTCGAAATACACGTCGAATTTTAATTTTTAATATATAAAAAAAATAATTCGAAGTAAATATATTTTTTATGTATGTACTTGACCTACGCTCTCTATTGCTCTCTACTTTTCTCATAATTACCAACTTGAAATGCTCAATATCCGTTTTCACAGATTTTCCGGACGATAGCGTCAGATAACTTCCAACTTTGCAGACTGTAGAAAACATAAATGGATTTATGGATTCATAAATTTTATAGACTTTTATGATAATAAATTATTACTTCGTTTTCTTATGCGTAGGGAAACCACTTAGTTGAAATATTGTATGACCTAGCAATGAAAATATGTAAAAGTATTATTTAACTAAACGTTGGATCTCCCTTATATTTTTGTTAGTTCTGTTATTAAATAATTTATAGAAAGTTTTCTAAAATAATTTTAAGATTGTTACCTAGGTATTATGTCTACTGAAGTGTTATATGGACTATCATATATTTTAGTCCTTGATAATTTGGACCCTACAATCCTAATATAATATAAGTGAATTTAATCCAATGGACGATTGCTTACTATGATAATCCATGATTGCAGACGAGGGCGGCGGCAGTTCGGACTCGCGTTCCGACAGCAGCGAGGACGAAGTGACCGAGCACGTATCACAACCGCCCACCATGGCCGCCGCCAGGGCACAGGTACCAATACAAGTAAATTTCATTTTATATATATTTTTATTAAGCCTAAGAATAAACTTCGATATTGAAAGTGATAAAATGACTGATTTCTAAGATTAGACACATTATATTACCAGAATGAAGCAAAAAGCAATATTTATAAATATATAGAACATTTATTAATAATATAGTAAGGGTGGTCCTTTACTATAGCAGTAGCGCAGTCTCGTAAATGGAAAACTATTATAATTTAAATTGTGTAACTTGGTTGTATATAAAGCCAAGCAATTTCATCACAACCAATTAACGTTTGAACAACTGTGAACTATAAAGTATAATAAATTAATTTTGACCCTCTCTGATTATTGATTCCGTGAAAAGGCAAGAAAAGTAAAAAAAAATTAAAATATTTGTTATAGGTGCCCACAATAAGTGTGACTCCACATAGCCCTGGCGTTCTCGATGACAGTCTACAGCAGCTCAGGCGACTGCATGCGGCTGTGCAGCGTATGCGAGCGGCTCCCTTGCCGCTTATGGTAATTTACTATTGTTGAAAATGCGAAGTTTGCCTGGATGGATTCTTGTTACTCTTTCACACAAAAATTACTGAAAGAATCTACTCGAAAATTTACAATAATATAACTTGTACATTTATATAAGACATGTGATTTAGAAGTATTTTGACTTATCATCTACTTTTTTTCTATTACTATGTAAAGTAATTTTAATGAAAGGTATGTTTATATATTTTTATAGTGTCATCTTATTAGGCGATATAAAAGAAATATGAATCCTCTCTCATGACATTTATTAAACAGTTTTAACAACTCGTCGCGATGGGATCTTCTTTTAACACATCCGTAATATTCATTGTATATTCTTTATAAGATAAAAAAGCTGGTTGAAGCTATATCCAGTATAGCAAGGTACGCAGACATAATATATAGTGAACACACTGCGTTCGCCGCTTGCTGCCCGAATTAGAGTGTTTTAAGTAGCAGAACGCAACGCCGTTTTGGTATACTAAGGCGGAAAAATGAAAATGATTTAAATATAATCTTTTCCTTGAGTGAAAATCGAACCCACCACCTACCTACCAATCGTGTTTCCAGTCAGAAACTGTTCCATTGCGCTACGAGAGCCTCAATTTATTATATTAATGCATTGTTATACTTATAAGAATTATAATATTTATTGCAGGCAACAGGCACAAGTCGTTTAAGCACATCTTGTCCATCACTCTGCAAAGATGGCGTTGTGGAGCCTGAATGTTCTTCACCGACACACTTGGACTTCTATCCTCAGAGTAGAAAAGGCAGTGGTTAGTATTGACTATTTGATGTGTGTGATATGTCTTTTACAAACAGTAATTTGTATTCTCTTTATTGATTTTCTTTAACACCAAAGGCTTTTGTTATTATAAATCTGATATGAGATGAATTTTGCAATAAATTTCTCATATATTGATTTTATAAGATGATACATCGCACCTTTAGAATTATATTGAATACCTATTTAAAAAATATTAACTTTGGTAAACGTCAATATAAATTTGTACATTTATATTGTTTGAAATGAAAAGATTTTTAATATATATATATATTTCTATTTATATTCTTGTTTTAATCAAAGTCGATAAAGATAGTTGTTTTTAGTCGTGTCGTGGCAAAAAATCAAAATCATGATTTATTTGATTAGGTCCCTATAATTCTAAAGGTGCGATATGGTTTTGTTCTGTGAAATAAAAATAGTGAATTATAAAATTCTTTTAACTACTGAAGCCACATAAACATAAGAAAAAAAATTACATAATTTAAAATAGATGTCCTTTTTATTGTACATTTTAGGTGAATCTCGACAATGGGGTATATGGGAGAGACGTGATGAAGGAGGTAGGAGGAGTTCGTGGGCAGCGCTTGAACCTTGCGCGCGGCTACATGATGCTCAGAGACAACGCAGGTAACCAATTTATAAAATTTAGTATTAATATGTGAAGTAATTATTTTTGATTATTTTTTACGTGAACAGAGGAGTATGAAATTTAATATACATACAATTTATATGGAGAAAAGGTGTCAATATAGGAAAAGTCAATATTAGTATAATTCATAATAGCATATAGCAATAGCATTAGGTATATATTAACCCTTTTGAATACGAAGTTTTTTGTTCTTAATTAGCCATTACTTATTTAACTTTTTTTATAATACCTAAAAAACGAATTATTTAATATTTCCACAAAATATATCTTTGTAAATAACTTTTTGAAATTAGCGTTTGATCTTGAAGACAATTTTTGATGGCTCCGTTCCGGATTTCTTAATTGCGAAGCGTTAAATTAATAAACCTAGTGGTTTTTGAATAAAATTCGTGTTACGTTAAGAAATACTAAAATGTATGTCGAATTCCCTGCAGTGTGTATTATATAATTTAGCTACTGATATAAAGTTCTTAAGAATACATACGTACTTAGATAGGGTAGAGAATTGACTTCACTAAAAGTCCAGCTAACGCGTAAACAACGTGTTGCCTTAGTAACGTGTATGTCACTATAAATAAACATGGATATTTATATGATCACATGGTGGTACATGGTACCATTTAGTTTATTAATTTAATATATTTTACATACATTATTTAAAAAAAATTGCAATCTCCACTCCTCTATATATACTAAAATTGTGCCGAATTTCATGCTCCTCTGTCCGCGTAATTTTCGTAAAATGGGATAAAAGTTTTTTGCTTCACGTATTAATAAATATTAGTTAACTTGTTTCGTTACATATTTATTAAGACCAAGCATTGTGAGGGGAAAATAAAGATTTTTATATGACTTTCTAGTACACTCAACGGGCACAGTGCATCGCTCTCGTCTATGGAATCCGAGGGTGAAGTGCCACGACCGGTCCGACATTCAACACATTCGCTAAATGACAATGACTTAGCAGTAAGTTGAAATTTTGGAAATATTTTATTAAACACAGTTTTTGAAACATTATGATACATTATTTTATATTATGACCAATTATTAAGTTATATATTTTCAAAAAATGGTGTATATAGTTCTACATTTTATAATTTTTTAAATTCATATTTTTTAAATCAAAGAATTCGCCTCAAGAGGTAAGCTTTAGCACCCTACTTGTATATATGAACTGTGTCAGCCGCCAGCATCTTTGCCCCTTATAAATACTATGATAACTTATAAACTTTTTTTAACTTCACTCTATATCCTGCATGTAGCAGTGAAAGCGAAGCGAATGTGAGAAGCTCCCTTTACATTCCATTCCCTATTTTCTGAATTGAGATATTGCATGCTGAGTGGCGGAACTCAACGCCGCACTTTGCCTTGTTACCACAGCGAGGAAATGGAAATATTAAATATTAATTATTTAATCATTTAAATGACATATTTATTATATATATAATTGAACAAACAGAAAGAATTTGAGAAAGTGACAGCGGCGTTAAGAGCTGCGGCCGGGGAGCAGCCCTCAGCGCGTTTAGCGCCGCGCCTGCCCTTACAGAAGTCAGTGTCGACGCCCAGCATAGTGGCCGCGGTGCACCCGCCACAGCCCACACCTGCTCCTAATGCGTGAGTTACAAATATTACAAATATTATTAAATTTATTATTTATTTATTTATTTTTCTAATACATTTGTTCGTACATTTTTGGAATTTTCTTTATACAAGTATGAATATTAAAGTAAAAAGTTATAAAGCTTAGGTTATGTGTCTCCCTCTGGTGGGGTTGAAAATTATATTGAACAAAAATCTGGATTTTGTCGTTTTCTATAGGTAGGGTTGTAAGCATAGTAATTTTTGTTGAAAGAAATAAAATTATTAATTATAGTATATAGTGTGTTTCTATTTTTAATTTAAAAATAATGTTTGAGTCGGATATATACTACTTGAGGCAGTTTTGAATTAAAAGTAGTGTGAGCCAAAAATATGTACATAGGTTTTTATAATTGATATAAAAAACTGTTTGGAAATCGGTGAATTTACATATTTTTAAAGTGATTATTACAATTTTAATGGAATTGAATCTATAACTTCTAGCCATAGACTATGTTATGATTAATTACAATGTATTTTAAACTACCTTTAATAATGCCTTATTATTTCCAGTAAGTACTAAGAATCATAATAAATTATTTTTAACTATTAAAATATTTAAAATGACGCTTTTTATATATTTTTTGTAATGAAGTATTTATATATTTAATTTTATTATGATGCATGGTTTTTATGTTTGGAGAAACATGTGCATGTCTTGAAGTCAGTGTTATTGTTTGCACTTTGCTTAGCCATTAAAGCCCTTTACAACCCTAGATAACTGTTATTAAGAGCCGGTTTTTTATTTGTATTAGATGTAGTCTGTACCAGGCGTGTATAAGTTGATAAGTCGATTCGCATTTACGTTTAAAAGGTGAATCAAATATTTAAATAAAAGTAACATAATTTATAGATAGAATTTAAATTTGTAAATGCCGGTCTTGAAGTATGTATTTTGACTTATCCAACTTGTTTATGAGTAGTGCACATATATTTTATAACTTTAGCCAACAATATAAAAAAGATATAAGTTATTCGGTTTCTCAGATATAAAGAACCTTTCAAAGAGTGTAATTATGAGCATGGAATCTTGACCTTTAGATTTTTATTGTAGCATACATTAGAGGAACAAAACTAAAAAATAAAATCAAAATTAAAAAATAAGTAAAATTTTTCAGTTAGGTGACTTTTGGTTATTCTTACATGTTCAAATCAAATGTTTTTTTATTCAAGGATTACAAAAGAAGTAAAACATTTTTGGACATGTCAAGAACAAAGAAACAAATTTTAAAAAATCATACAAATTAGCCAGATTTCAAATTCAGCCACACACAGGATTCTTCTGAATTTCATTACTTCCATTTTACAAAATGAGATGAAGTAGTCTCTAAACATAACAAAAACAAACATTCCCACATTCATATGCCTATCTCGCTCGGTACCAGCGTGTCTGGCGGCAGTGCCTGAGCAGCAAGACAGAAGGCAGGCAAGGACGCCTCTGTCCACCGCCGTCACCTGCAACCGCGCAGAGATAACGCTGAACTATTGGCAAGGAATATGCATCGATTGTTCATGGAACAGTGAGTTTGTTAAGGGCTCTCTTTAAATAGATATAGAGAAAAGGAAAAATATTGTATTACAGTCATTTTAAAAGTCCTATAAAGAATCCTGTCAGAAACTACCATATCCCTATGTTAGAAGATCGTCGCGAAATATTGAATGTTCTCTATTCTCTTGTATCAGGCAACGTTAAGTAAACTAAGAACACTTACTTTAATCTTTTTTTTAATGCTCATGCGTCACACACACACAGTATGCGCTTAACTCATTTTTATATCATGTGGACCCTTTGTTGTAGGTCAAAAATATTCTCATATTGACCTCTTCCATTTATCAGTTGATTCTTACAAAGCAAATTATGATATATCAATCAAAATGCTTTAGTTTTTATTCTATTAGATACACATGATCAATCCATATTATGAAATAGTGTATTTGTATTATATATTTTAAATGGAAGAATAATTATATCTGCTATCCTATTCTGAGTAGTAAGTATGCGTCCATAATAATAATTTTAATATAACAATAAATGGAGTTTGAGGCCCTTTTTGAGTATCAACATTAATATTATATCCGTTCTCTATATCTATTTGGGCTTAATGAGGTATTATAAAAATATTTAAATACAAATTTTGTTGAGGAAAAAAAGTTAAGAATAGCGGCTTCGCTAAGTAACACTTGTGTGTTAGAATAAGGTAAGGCAAATATAACAGTATCCATATTTACTTTGAATTGTCTATTTTACATTTTTTTATTTAAATACGATTGCGCATGAGTTTGAGCACAATGCTTTGCTTGATGTTTTGTTAGATTTCACAAGTTTTAATTATTTCAATTTGCATGAAACATACGAAAGACTTTAATCCGTTACAATAGTTGTTCTTTTTTTTTTTAGGGTGGCTGTACGATCCGCATGCTGAGAAACAGCGGAAACAGGGCAGCTTAACTACAGAAGAAGAAAGATTAGTTTTTATATATATAATTTAAATATATTATGAGAATTTATATAGATAACGCTTTTCTTTCTTGAAAATAAGTATTGCGTCAATACGCAATATCAATAGTTGGGAATTGAGCGCCTGTTTTTGTTTACTAGAGGCAGAAACGGTGAAAATAATTGAAATATATGATCATAGAGAGGCCATCACGGTGTAATGTGGGCAATTAGTAAGCTGGTGGTGTTGGGTTCCGATTCCCATTCGAGAAATGATTATATTATTTTAACTTTCATTTCTTCGTTCTGGTAAAGACAAAAACTAACGGCATTAAGTTCTGCCACTTCTTGGAAACGGAACGAACGGGTGTCTCAACACAAAGGTTCACTCTGATTATCCTGCTATGCAGGATATAAAGCGCAAAAATGCTTTTATAATAATTCTCTAGAGTCGGAATTTAACCCAAAAACAATCGCTTTAAATTCAGATACTTATTTTAGAACCGTTATTAGTTTTTTTTTTTTTTTTTACTTCACGCTGTATCCCGCATATAGCAGTTCTCTTTCAACAAATCCGTTCCCCACTTTCCAGCCAGATTGAGGCATTGCGTGTTAGTGGCGGAACTCAGCCTCCCTGCTTGCCTTGGCCACCAAACCCAGAAA
Source organism: Philaethria dido (assembly GCA_033558755.1). NCBI lineage: Eukaryota > Metazoa > Arthropoda > Insecta > Lepidoptera > Nymphalidae > Philaethria > Philaethria dido. The sequence continues at coordinate 12,465 of JAKGSA010002670.1, forward strand.
ATGAAAATACTTCATTTCCTGGGTGGGAATCAGACCCGCAACCTGTCGCTTTACAGTTGAGCACTTACGCCTCTGCGCTGACAGGCGTTATATATGAGTTATTAGTTACTTTATTTTATATGAGAGTTAGTAAGTAAATTGTGTTCGTAGGACAAGTCGCGTAAGACACGTCGCACTTTCGTGGCAGGCGGCGCCGGCGGGAACGGACGCGAGTGTCACTGGTGCGCGCGCGAGATCAGCGACCAGCCGCTCTACTGCGACAGTGAGTACAGCATATATGGGATTTAAGGTTTGCTTTACCTGATTCATGGCCCAAAAATTTTGACACTTTTGGCGTAATAAAATATGTTCCTATAAAAGTAGATGTACCACAAAACAGATGTTTATATGTTTAATATATGTTCAAATATATATTTAGATAAGAATGAAGTCTTGAAAAATTACCTATTTCCAATAGCAAACGTCAGTAACCTTTAGTTTCCAATACGTTTATATACTAGGATAGATAGAATAGAAGCTAGGGTAAATAAAATAGTAATTTCATTGCGTTCACCGAAAAGAAACAGTATTCAAGAGACTGCTCTTCTCAAAGTTCTTATATGTAATACTGGCGGTAACTATTTTATAGTCAAATGACATATTAATCATAAAAGATTCATTTTTTATATAATAATCAATTGACAATTCATATCAAATATCCTATAGATGAAAATCTATAGGACAACTTGATAATTTGACTAATCAGTTAACCAATTATAAAATCAATTTATATTCTAACATACCACATGTTTACAACATGGCACTTTTGCATATCTCTTATCATATAGCACTAGTGTATTAAGAAAATTAAGTGGATCACCGATTGTAGCGGATGAACCCTGTAAAGCTAAAGAAGAGGCGTTTGTAGGAGTCAGATGATACCACAGTAGATGAAGGAGATTGATATTTCAATATGCGATATAGTGATTTAAAGTGTTTTTAATAATAATAAATATTTATTTTAATATAAAGCTATGAATAACATTTAGTGATAGATACTATCGAAAAAGATTGTTTAAATGAATTCATGATAACCTCGTGGACTTCCTAAGTAAAGTTTATCATGATAAAAACATACATTATATTTTAAATTTATTTTTGTACTTATATATGTTAATTAATAGAATCTGTTTCACTTACTTTTCAGCTTGTTTATTGACAGTACACCAAAACGTTTGCAAAGACTACATAGTGGAGTGCAATAAACCTAAATCTTCTAAGGTAATTATTGTAAACAATTTTTACTACTATTTGGTGATATTTACAGGAAATATGGTTATTATCATTTTAAAGCTCCAAGTTCTCCTTACAGACCTCAGTAGGAAAGTCTTTGAGTGCGAGTAGCGGGAAGAGTAGCAAACGAAGCTCGGTGTCAGGACAGTCACAAAATGCGAATTGGTAAGGAACTTATAAACTTATTACTGTTTGTTTTGTTGTTAAATATATTAATATAAATAAAATTAAAATAACAATGAAACATAGTAAATTTTAAGTATAATTTGTATGGCATATGTTTTGCGGCTTTATTTTTTCATTGCAACGATCGTGATGGCTCGGGGCGAACGCCATTTTGCTGTCTGATGCATTTAGAGTTTATTTGCGTGATGTGTTATAATTATTATTGGATCGAACTTCCAATATATATAAAGGAGGATTCCTTTATTTTGGTTCACGTTTACCATTTGTTTATAAGAAGATACACAAGTATGAGACACTGATTTAAATATCTTTTATTATTACTATTGCCACTTTTATACCTTACACTCAATGTTCTTCAATGCTACTGTATATTTGCTTTGTGATTGCTATTTTTTTTTTGGTTTATCTGTTCGTTTTTTATAGTTTGTGTTTTTTTTTCTTTTTTTGGTTTTCGTATTTTGGATTTAGCTTTTTTTTTCTATTTTCGATTGGTTTGGAGGAACTAATGTCTTCTTATAACAAAATTGGATTTTTGGATGGATTGAGGTACGGTAATAAAAATATAATAAGCGAATGAAAATGTCTTTTAAAGAATGACATATATATATATTAAAAAGAATCTCAATTTAGCTTCAAGCAATACACAATTAAACAAAACCTGGAGATAAAAGCTAATGAAA
>JAKGSA010002671.1:0-14589 GCA_033558755.1 Philaethria dido
AAGGCTTTTAATTTCTCGTAATAATTGTTATATTTGTGTGAAATTTTATTTATTTTATGGATCTTAGTTTTAGTTATTTTGCTGTAATTATTATAGTAATTATTCCACGTTTAATTTTTTCTTTTTTTTAACTTCACGCTGTATTCCACATATAGAGGGTAGACAGAGGGCACCTGAGAACCTAGTGCTAAGACACTCCGATCTCTTACAACAATTCCGTTCTCCACTTTCCGCCAAATTGAGGCATTGCGTGAGTGGCGGAACTCAACGCCGCGCTTTGCCTTGTTACCAAACCTAGGAAATGAAAATACTAACATTTCCTGGAGTGGGTATCGAACCTGCAACGTGGCGCGTTTACAGTCGCACGCTTGTATATCTTCGCCACGTCAGCCATTATTAATAATTAATTAAAACGAAATTAATATTAGATATTTTTAAATTTAAAATTTTGTGGGTATTTCAATATATTGAAGGCATTGCGAAGTTTTAATTTTTTAAACGGTTTATCGTTTTTTTTTTTCGTTTTCGGTTTGCCGAAACTCGACTTTACGTCGGTATACTCGTATCTATATATCCCGTCCTAAAGCCTTCAGGAAAAAGGATAAACGGTTTATCGTTATTGTAATATTTGTGTAAAATTTGATTTATGTTATTTATCTTAGTTTTGCTTATTTTGCTGTAGTTATAGTAATTATTGTACGTTTAATAATAGTTTCTTTTGTAATTTACTTTTTAAATTATCATAAATTATAAGATGATGATAGAATAGGATTCTACCTCATAGTTACTAGCATTACTAGTGGTTAGGTACTGTCGAATGCAATTTTTTTATTATTATTAATTTATTATTATTAATTGTTGAAAGAGAATGTTGTTTTAACACTAGGTTCTCCGGTTCCCTCTACCTACCCTGCTATATGCGGGATGCCGCGTGAAGTTTAAAAGAAAAGTTTTATATAAGTGCTTATTATAATTTTAGATATACTCATTTTAATTATTACTAGTGTCCCCGTTGACGCGTTAACAACGCATTGCCTACCTACATATAAGTAATTTCATATAAACATGGATGTCAAGCCATTGTAGTGTACGTGGCATTTATTTTATTAATTGAATATATTTTTATGTATTATTTTAAAAAGATATTATCACTGTGCACTCCTTCGCTATATAAACTATAAGTGTGCCAAGTTTCATTCTCTTCCGTCCGCGTCGTTTTCGTAAAAGGGGGCCTTTATCACATTTCGATATCCTTAAATAAATAATAATAATTGCGTGCTTTCATTAGCAATAAATACCCACAACTTATGGGTGTGGTCCTTAAATGATATTTTTTTTAGGTTGTATAAACGTACTTGAATTTTTTTTCTTTTTTTTTTTAACAGGCTAGGCAGAGGGAACTTGAGAACATAGTGTTAAGACACTCAGTTCTCTTTCAACAATTCAGTTCCCTACTTTTCGCCGAATTTAAGGTATTATTACCATTATTGTTATTTTAAAACATAATAACAAACAAGAAGATCTTTATATATATGTTTTTGCAAAAGTATAAAAATATGAACGTAGCAGGACTTTCTTTGACGGTTTTAAGAGGTTCGAGTTCGAAAACATAGCGGTTCAAAATATTAAAAATAATTAAAAAGATTTTAATTTTTTTTTAAATGTTGCTATCTATATATTGATAATACGTGAAGCAAAAATCTTAGACTCCTTTTTACGAAAATTACGCAGACGAAGGAGCATGAAACTTGGCACACTTATAGTTTATATAGCGAAGGAGTGCAGAATGATAGGATGTTTTTAAATAATACATAAATATATATATATATATATATATATATATATATATATATATATATATAATTATATTTATTTATTTATTTTTTTTAAATATTATACCTTTTACCTCCAATATAGAGAACGAAGACCTTATTTTCTTTCATTATTTTTATACATTTTTTGTCTTTAGTTTATTCTATTTTACTTGTTCATATATATTTTCATATATTTTCACTAATTTCTACTCTTTTAACCTATTTTATGACGTTTTTTTTATTTTCCACTACGCTAAAAAGTATATTAAATTATATATAAATTTATATAAAGTGACATATTCATACGTTGCTAGTACGCGTTAATAACGCGTCAACGGGGACACAAATTATACTAAATGTATGAACACTCTAAAAAGATAAAAAATATCTTATATAGATCAATACACTAAATAAGCTTTGCGAATTACAGAAAACTCGAAAATCCACCAAAAACTAATATTTAAATGCAAATTCTATTAAAAGACTTATAAATCGTGTTTACTATAAATAGGTGCCACGTTTTACGACACCACTATACATGACTCACCCCGAGTTAAGGGAGGTTGCGTGTATGAATGCACTTCTTTATTTCTAACCTAACTTGACCTCTCTGCCCCCTTAGTGTCAAAACTAACGGATTAGATTAAAAGGAAAGCTTTGCGAGCGAAAGGCCAGCTTATACTGGTAGTTAAATGTAGATAGGGTCAATGAGTCTAATTATTTTTTTTATTATGATTGAATCTTAATTTTATATATTATATTGGTTTGGCGCCATCGTGGCACAGTTTGGAAGAGTTGAAATACACGCAATGGTTTTAAGTTCGATTTTGTTTTGAAAATTTTTATCTTAGTTTTTTGAGACTTTTTAAAGTAACTACACGGACTTTTTTTTTTAACTTCACGTTATATCCCGCATATAGCAGGATAGGCAGAGGGAACCAGAGAACCTACTGTTAAGACACTCCATTCTCTTTTAACAATTCCGTTCATTTTTCTGTTTTGAAAATGTTTGTTAGTTTTTTGCGACTTTTTAAAGTAACTGCACGAATATTTTTTGTATAATATAGTAAGTCTTAATTTGAAAAAAATAAGACGCTCTTTATTAGTTTTATATGTGGTAATTTGAGTTCGCTCTGCTTAGTATTCAAAATATTGTATAATACTTACTGGTTTGGTTAGTTGGAGTGTGGCGTTAAGTTACGCAAGACACGCAATGGCTGAAATTATAAAGTGAGGAGCGGAGTGATGTATCACTGTTTGATACTATCTAATTACCCCCTCATGATTTGCGAAAGGCGTAAAGATAAAACAATACATCGGTAACTTCCCGTAGGGCTGACTGTACTGACATTTATAACCCTATCAGAAGTAAATATTTTTTTTAAATCGAAAATATATAGTATTATTCGGGGTCAGTCATTTTTAAACTTAAAGTTTATCTGTAAGTTTTTGCTTATGTTATTTACCGGCATATATAAATAGCATAGTAAATAGATGGTCAAAGATTATTATAGTTAGTAGGTACTTATTTGCTTTCTTTGAAAGTAAAGTAAATTAAGTGGATATGTTGGAATTTTGTATAACAAGTTTAGTTCATGTTCATGCTACAAAGCGAATACAATACTTATTGAGAACTCGATTGTTTTATTTACATTACGTTCATTATAAAGGGAAAATATTTTTTTTTTGGGGAACGGAGTGTCTTAACACTAAGTTCCCTCTGCCTACCTTGCTATATGCGGGATACAGCGTGAAGCTATTATTTCTAAGCTGTATTTTTTTGTTTTGCAGAGTGTATGATGTTTGTCGGATTCCTACTGTGCCTTTACGGGAGCGTCGTTGCTTTAGACTCAGGTATGTCTAACTTTTTATTATTCTTTAATATATGATTCAATATCTTATTACTATTTATGTTTTTGTAAGAAAATTATAACATTTTTATTTTTATTTTATTTTATATATTAAGGTCAACCAGCAGTTTTACAATTTGGTACATATAAAAAAAGATACATTGTTGAATTTAATCTGTAAAATTGTTGTAAAACTTTGCCACTTGCAAAAAGTTATAAAAAATATAATTTAAATTAATTTTTAGTTTGCCGTAAGAGATTGTAGGCACTTTTCTTTAAGCATATTTATATAATCGCAAAATATATCATTTAACTTAATATATTTAAAACTATATACAGAAGTTATTGGAACTATATTTCTAAAAAATCAATTAATGACACATAAAACAAAGCTCTACATGTTATTAGTCGTCGTTGATCACGAAAACTCCAATAGGTTTGACTTAACTGTCATTGTTAAATTTAACTAATACAGTTTGAGTCACAATAACGAATAATTTTAATATGATTTTTTTAATAGCTTTTATTAGCTTTAATTGTAACTATTTAATCATTAAATAAATTATTTTAAATTGTTATCGGAAGACAATCAAAATAATTTAACGAAATATAATCATGCTCCAAGTGAGAATCGAACTTACACTTACCGCGTTTGCAATCAGATGCTGTTTAATAGGGCTATGATGGCTGATTTGGCTTATTAATATTTTATATATAACAAAATGATAATGCAGTAAATAATAATGAAGAAAAAAAAACATGAAGTTTCGCCACTTAACATGGAATGTTTCGATTTCTTATGTGGAAAGGGGCGAACGGAGTGTCTTGACACTAGGTTCTTTCTGAATACCCTGCTATGAGAGAAAAAATCTAAAATTATATAAATATTACATCGACATAGCTTCACGCTGTATCCCGCATATAGCAGGGCAAGCAGAGGACCTAGTGTTAAGACACTCCGTTCCCCACCTTCCGCCGAATTAAGGCATTGCGTGCTGAGTCGCGGAACTCAACGCCGATATAAATATTAATAATAATATACATATTTTTTTATGCACAGAGGTTGTTGTCCTCCGCGCTGTGAGAGGACGTGACGCACGCTTACCATGTGGTCAAGGCAAGGTATTCTTAGATGGTCCAGACTCTTACGTGTTATGGTTGAAAAATGACAGAGACTTTTTATACAGATTCCCTAATGAGGAATCTGAGAAAAGGTAAGGACAAGTCATTTTCATATCAAAATTATCACATAAGACACTACTGTCGGTCGGTTAGCTTGGCCGATTGTCAAGAAAGAGGTTTTTTTTATACTTCGTATGCAAATGTATGCGTTTTTAGAGCGAATATTTATACCAGTTTAGGCAACAACAAGTCAAATTTGAAATATCCTTGTGAAAATAACATATAGGCTTAATAATTAATAGTTTACAGCAGCTAATTCCATTAAGCTTATTCGCTTCCGTCAATTCTTCACGTTTCTTTAATACAGGAGGATTAACATAGTTTAAGAGCTGTCTTGCAATTTATTTATCCTTGTACCAGGACTTTAAATAATCGGCTTTCATTTTTAATAATAAAAAACTAATTCACAATTACTCTTTAATAATTACTAATAATTACAGGCGTTTATTAATAAATTTAATAAGCGCCTGTCGTGGTGCAGAGGCACAAGAGTGCTACTGTAAACGCGACAGGTTGTGGATTCGATTCCCACTCCAGGAAATGTAAGTTTATAATTTTCATTTCCTGGGTTTGGTAACATGGCTAAGCGCGGCGTTGAATTCCGCCACTCAGCATGCAATGCCTCAATTCGGTGGAAAGTGGGGAACGAAGTGTCGTAACACTAGGTTTTCTCTGCTTACCCTACAGGCATATAGATGCCTCCTACAGCGTGAAGCTATGTATCTATGTATGTCTTTAATAATTACTTATCATAGTAGGGTAAAAGTATGGCCCAACTATCTGAATTGTTAAAATAATTGAAAAAAGAAACCTAAATCTTATCTCAAGAAAAAAACGAAAAAAAATTGATATGCTAATTCTAGAGTGAGAACATTAAGCTACTAAAAATATATTAAACAATATCGATTTTCCAACAGAAATAGGGATCGCCTATTCGGTTCGTCATGCGACGCAGGGGCATGCTATGACGATACCTCTCTACTTTTAAAACGGGTCGCCGAACAGGATAGCGGCATATACCGGTGTAGGGTGCATTACCAGGCCTCCCCTTCCCTTGATTACGTGATTGACGTTAGGTTGGTGGGTAAGTGAGATGATTGATGGTATTTTTAGATTATTGTACTAAATTTGAAATTCTTGTTAATTAAAAAGATTTAAATACGTAAACTAAATTTATATTTCATACATTAAGTAAATTTTGAGTTATAATGATTCGAAATGGCTAACGCACCGAGCAGAACTTGGTTAGTGGTGACGCGTGACACGTGGCCGCATCATTAGATAATAAAGGAGTATTGTTATACATTTATAAATATTTTGCAGATTCACCAGGAATCCCTAAAATTTTTAACGACGCAGGAGAAGAAGTCAAGAGAGGTTACGTTGGTCCTCTCAGTCTCGGCTCTGATCTTACCCTCATCTGTGAAGTTGTCGATGGTAATATGTTCTACAACTTATTTTAACGTAAATTAATGTAAAAAAATAATCATTATCTACATAATTATTTAAGCTTTAATTACAAATTGTAAGAATTTCAACGTTTTATTTCTCATTAAATACAAAATAATTAACTTTTTACAAGGCGAAGCTATTTTCGTGATAGTTTTTTATATGATAGTCATGCTTATGTCGCCCCTTAAAAAAAAATGATCAGAGGAGGATTTTTGTATTAAGTCGTAATAACGTACATTTAACGCATTTTATTTGTATTCGGCTTTTAAAATATAAATTATGAGTTCAGTATCTGTAAATTCTGTTTCTATGTTACTTAAATTTTTTTACCTGAAATTATTATTACTAGTTCAAATATTATTCACTAAAGAAAATATTCTTTAATAATTTATTAAATAAAACATTTCCTTTACCTTCAGATCAACCAGATACACTTTTATACTGGCGTCGTAACAGTATTACAATAGAACGCACGCACTCAGTCCGCTCAGGCATGTTGCGCGCAGAGGTGCGCGTTCGCAACGCGTCCCGGGATGAACTAGATGCACATTATGAATGTTTGGCGCAGAACGCTGATGTCACGGAACCACTGAGCGCTAGTATTGTTGTCAAAATGTACCGTAAGTTGTTTTTTATTTATTTAATTGTTTGTTTGATTCAACTGTGGTATAAACATTTTTTTTCATTATGTCTAATTGCCTCTTAAGGTGAATTACAGCACGCAAAGATGGCGATCGACATAGAGATTGGCATTTTGATTAATTATTGTTAGCAATTATGATTTTTTTAATTATTAATATTTTGCGTCTATTCCTGGGTACATTATCAAAATACATTTCTTTTTGACTTTGCCGCCATTTGTGCAGTGAAGTGTTGGCAACCCTGAAAAAAAAGCAATTTGACAGCTAAAAGTGTAGGGTTATTAAAAATGGAGCGTTACACGATAGAACAACGTGTCTTCATTATTAAAGAATATTTCAAAAATAGTGAAAGCTTAGCGGCTGCAGTTGGAATTCAAATCTTGCGTTAATTTTGGGACACCCTATATAAAATATCAATTTATGTGTATATTTTGGATATGAATTAAATTAAGTAAATCATTCATCATTCTATAGTTTTGATTAGTAACTATATTTTTTTAGTTTTATGGCTGTGAAATTTCTACGTCTCATTAGATACACCATAATATTAAGATCTTTGGTTTTTGTGATTTGTAAACATTTAAATGAAATTATTTTGATTTATCTCTTTTATTTTATTATTAGGAAATAGATTTTAGAAAACCCGTTGTTTTAAACACTTTATGGTAGTCTGTGGTCACAGCTAGACTAGACCAATATACGCGACTAGTCCGGCTAAAATAATTTAGTTTAAAATGAGCTACTATATCAAAAATCTTTTTTATCCATGTCGTAGGCATCGCTATTTAAATTTTCTAACTAAATGGTAAACTGATATAGGTTTTATATTACAGTACCACCCTTAAGTGTCGAAATTCGTTTAAACAACAATTTCGACTTTGAAACGGGACAACCTCGAGTGGTTGACTGTGTGGTAGTGGGTTGTGTTCCACCTCCAGCTATAACTTGGCATCTTGGAGACGTATTGCTTAGACCTACAGTGCATAAGGTATTATAAAACTATATGTATTAAAATTATATTATTCTATAGTAGTAACATAATGTGCATGCGTCTTTTTTAACATTTTTTTTCGTCCATTTTCTATATTATTGCTTACTCTCCCTTTTTTGTTAAAGAGATATTTTATTGTGTAGACCTTTTTTAAATTTTGTGTGATAAGCCCAGAGCGCAAAAGAAATAATAAAATTTACCCAGTATCCAAAAAATGTAAAAATTATTACAGTTTCCAAAAAATTATAAGAAAAACCATTAAAGTAATGCTGTGGAATGTTTAGTTAAAAATATTTTACATTATACCTTACTTTCTTTAAATTCTAAGCTTATTATATCTTTAAATCCATTAAACATAGTATTCTAATAACGCCTGTCGTGGCGCAGAGGCACAAGTGTGCGACTGTAAACGCGACAGGTTGTGGGTTCGATTCCCACTCCAGGAAATGTTAGTATTTTCATCTTCTGGGTTTGGTAACAAGGCAAAGCGCGGTGTTGAGTGCCGCCACTCAGCACGCAATGCCTCAATTCGGCGGAAAGTGGGGAACGGAATTGTTGTACGAGAACGGAGTGTCTTAACACTAGGTTCTTGGGTTCTCTCTGCCTACCCTGCTATATGCGGAATACAGCGTGAAGTTAAAAAAAATAATTCTAATATTTATTTCTAATATTTATTCTAATTCTTCTCTTTCAGGAATTACATGATGGTAACTACACAGTGTCGTCACTAACGCTCGCACCTTCACTACGAGACAGCAAACATGATCTAATCTGTCGAGCACATAACTCCCATTTACCAAAATCGGTGTTTGAAGATAAAGTTACTTTGAACGTGGGATGTAAGTATATATTCGCGTAGAATAAGCTGATTAACTAATTAACCGCTAGTTACTTTTAGAGGCCATTGTGGTTCAGTGCGACAATTTTTCAATGTATTCACGATTGGTTGTGGGCTCGATCCCTACTCAGTAAATGATTTTTTTTAACTTCACACTGTGTCTCGCATATTGCTATATGCGAGAGCACTAGGTTCTCAGATTCCCTCTGCCTACACTGCTGGGTAGGCAGAGGGAATCTGAGAACCTAGTGCTAAGACACTCCGTGGGAAACTCCCCACTTTCCGCCGAATTGAGGCATTGGTGCTGAGTGGCGGAACTCAGCGCTGCTCTTTGCCTTACTATTAATTTTTTAAATGAATTATATTTAAATTATTTTCATTTCTTCGATCTGGTAAGACAAAAACACGGTGTTAAGTTTCGCCAAAACACACGCAATGTCTCGCTTTCGGGCAGATAATAGAGAACACTGTCTTGATACTATATTTAGAGAAATAGTGAAGCTGCAGAAAAACTGGTAGTGTTTCTTTATTAATTTATTATTTCTCTCTAGATCGGCCAATATGTTTAACAACACGAGAAGAAACTATAGGCGCGGTTTTACAAGAGGCTGAGACAGTCACCTGCGTGGTAGAAGCCTCTCCAGATCCGTTACAATTCAGCTGGACTTTTGCTGATTCTAGGACTGTTTATACTAGCTCTAAGGTATTTACAGATATAAACACAAAAAGAAATACTATATACATAATAGTAAAAATAAAGTTTTTTTGACGTTACTTAATTTTTTGTTTTTAACGTAAATATTGTAAGAATTCCAACATTAAGACGAGGAGATGACTCATATACGACATATAACATATACAAATACAATAAAAGTATAAAAGCATAATATTTATCAGACAACAAATTCAAATTCATCGATTCTATATTTTTATATTGAATTTAATAAATAATTTAATTCTAAGAATTATGTTTTTTTTTCTAGAAAGTCCCAGGGCACCACAACAGATTCGCCTCCACCTTAACATGGCTGCCTCGTGACTCCGACGTCGGAGTGCTCCTATGTAGGGCTACCAATTCCTTTGGGGAACAAAAACGGCCCTGTTCATATACAATCGCGCCAGGAGGACCCCCACATGCGCCGGAATGTGTTGTGCTACGTTCATATCCTAATGCAGTACGGGTTCAGTGCCAAAAAGGTATTATTTTTTTGCTTATTATACTAATATTATATATTTAGTTTGTGTAGGTGTGTACGTTTATTACTCTTTCATGCAAAAACTACTTAACTGATACTATACTATAACACCTAAGCTTAATAAAGATTTTGTTTTGGCAATAATATAACGATAACTATCTTATATTGGTATATTTCCTACTTTTTTGTAGCAATAACGAAGACGTGAAAGTTATATTATATATTGTTCTAAAACTTTTGGTATATTTCAAATATAAGGACTCTTTTGGGAATTGTGTAATGATTTTTTAATGTAATTCATGATATCAGATGTCTAAATCTTGTAATATGTCTGTCTACTCTAAAACATATTAATAAGTTTATTCATTTAATTTAATATAGTTTACTAAAATAATTTACTATTTTTTTTTCACAAATAAGGTTGGGACGGGGGAAGGTCACAAATTGTTCACCTAGAGCTTCTTAATTCTGAGGGTACAGTCTTGCAAAATGTATCTAATGCCGCCGGTCACTTCCACCTACCTGATATAGAAGACGATACGAACTTGACAGCGAGGGTGTACGCCAGCAGCTCTAGGGGACGAAGCGAGACGAAAACTGTTCATTTACAAAATATAACTCCGCTTAGTGCTTCCGGTATTTATTTTTTTATTTACCTACTGATATTAATTATTAATATTATTATTCTTGGAAATAACGCCTGTCGTGGCGCAGAGGCACAAGCGTGCGACTGTAAACGCGACAGGTTGTGGGTTCGATTCCCACTCCGAGAAATGTAAAATTTAGTATTTTAATTTCTTGGGTTTGGTAATAAGGCAAAGCGCGGCGTTGAGTTGCGCCACTCAACCCGCAATGCCTCAATTCTGCGGATAGTGGGGAACGGAATTGTTGAAAGAGAATGGAGTGTCTTAACACTAGGTTCTCTGGTTCCTCTGCCTACCCCGCTATATGCGGGATACAGCGTGAAGTTAAAAAAAACTAGTTAGCAATAAAAATCAATTTTTATTTATTACAGTAGCTGTAACGGAGGAAGAGCCCACACGCTCGTGGACGCGGTGGCTGGAGGTGGCAGCAGGCCTAGTGGCGGTCGTCGCCGCCCTATTCGCCACTACTCTATGCATGAAAGTTTTAAAAGCCAAGAGGGGCAACCTGGAATTGAACCCCGACTTAGTGCCACGGTCTGATGGTACGTTATTTAGTTATACTTGAGTTATTAGACTGATAACTATAGTGGCGCAATGGAATAACGTATGACTGTAAACTCGTTAGAGTTCCATTCTCGCTAGAGAAGTGATGAGTGACGAAACTCAACATAATATAATTATACTCACACAAATATAATTATTCTTCCGAATAAGAATCGAGCCTACAACCGTCACATTAACTGCCATATTCTGTCCCACTGCGCCACGACGATGGCCACGTACAATGAATGAGATATACCTTTAAAATTAAATATGGAATTCCATCTCAATTATATTGAAAATATTCATATAATTATTTACCTTTTGCAGGCACTTTCCATCGCGAACCAGATTTCGCTAGAGAGGAACGTGTCCTCGGAACTACCAATATAACGGTCAATCAATTAGGGGCGTGCCAGAATGTAAGTATAGTAACGTAAAATATATTTTTGATGCTTTTTTAAACTTTAAAATAGACAAGAGTCCCCGTTGACGCGTTAACAGCGCGTTACCTAGCGATGTAAATGTCACTAAATATAAACATGGATATCAAATCATAATAGTATGTGTAACATTATTTTATATATTCCAATTTTAGTAAAAGAAGGAAATAAAACAAATACTTTTCTAAGGTTAAGGTTTTCTCATTGTGCTTACATTGTTAAGATAATGTAGCCAGCTGTAGCCAGATTGGGTTATGGTCTCTATCCCCGCTCAGTGCCATACTTATTTTCATTTCTCTACTTTCTTTTGGCAAGGCATGGCGTTAAGGCGTCTTGCTTTTCAACATGTAATGCCTTAACCTTCGGCAGAAACCGGAGAGCGGAATATCTTGGCACTAGATTCCCTCTGCTTTTATTTGTATTTTAATAATATAATAAATATTTATTTAGAAAACGTATAAAAAATTGAACGCAACGGAACTCGAACCCGCGCCTCTTAGAAACCGTCGGGATGGTTTCGAGGCGAGTCGATTTCAGGTGCGGCTTCGAGTTCCGTTGCGTTCAAAATTTTTATACGTTTTCTAAATATATTTTTCGTTTCCTAAGTGTGTGATCAACGCTTTAAAACTTCAAAAATATATAATAAATATTATTTTCAGCAATATTCCGCAGCACCGGTACCGTCGTGTCTCGTCGCGTGCAGAGCGCACTGCTCTCCCAAAGACTCGTGTCCTACAACTCAACAGTCATATTACGTTTAGCAATAATTTATACTATTTAATTTAAAAAAAATGTGATTTTAGTCAAACTAGCTTATATATAAGCCGAAGGAACTGACATACACTATTTTGCTAAAAAATGACTGTAAAAATAAATTGTAAAAATCTGTAGATCGATTAAAGTGGTTAGCATTTTTAAACACGGGGTTTTGAACATTGATATTCCATGAAAGTTAAGTTTAGTGCTCAGTACGCGATGAACGCTATACACGTTTTTCTTTTAAGTATTTGATTATGATTTGATTTTAGTTATAGAACAAAACATTTTGACGCACTTCATTATATGAATAATATAGAGTAATTGGACTGTATATGGAACTCTTACTTTATTTCATAACATTTCTGAAGGAAGGAACGAAGCCGCACTAGTGGCCGAAGGAACTTGCATGCGCTATTTTGCTAAAAAAATTACTTGTAAAAAACATATAAAGATTTAAACCATAATATTCATAAGATTCGTTGAAATTTTTATACGTTTCTAATTGTTTTTGCTTGATATATATTTTATATCATTTTCTTCATACGTTAATTATTATTATTTATTTAACTTCATTTATCTACCTTACTTACTTGCTTACTATTTTAATCTAATTTCAAATTTAATTATGATCTAACTTTTTCAATGTATGTAGTTATTATATTATTATACGTAAAAAAATAATAAATACGTCTTAAAACGAAAATGGGAGTATTATTTTTCATCGATTATCATAACTTGATGCGGTGTAAATTGACTGAACACCTATATGGACTACAATACAACATGAGTTACAATTTCACCTGGAATATTAAAAAATAAAAAAATTATCATAAGACATGTGAAATATCTAAAATGCCTAAAAATCAAATGGACCAATATTTTTTTAATTGATCAGGTTATCAATGGACTCTGGCCCCTCGGTACGGGTCCCTGATCGCTTCACTCACCAAACCTTGCTTATAACGATTAAAAAATAAAATGAAGATTAAGAGAAACGCCTGTCGTGGTGTAGAGGCACAAACGTGCGACTGTGAACACAAAAGGTCGTGGGTTCGATTCCCACTCCAGGAAATGTAAAATTTAGTATTTTCATTTCTCGGGTTTGGTAACAAGGCAAAGCGCGGCGTTGCGTTCCGCCACTGACCAAGCAATGCCTCAAGCCGGCGAAAAGTGGGGAACGGAAATGTTGAAAGAGAACGGAGTGTCTTAACACTAGATTCTCTGGTTCCCTCTGCCTACCCTGCTATGTGTGGGATATAGCGTGAAGTTAGAAAAAAGTAGCATTATACTTATAACTTTTCTGTGCCAAAACCAGCACTTAACTTTGCCTTTCAATGAAAAAAAAATGTCGTTCCGATATAAAACTTTGCAATCAATCATATTGCAATTTCCGAATATTATTACAAAATATTATATATTTATATTTAAATATTATTAGAAATATATATTTTTGAAATAGATATGGATATAAGATAGTTACAGCCGCTATGTCGAAATGTAACCGACGTATATCTGATTCATCAAAGCGAAGGTCCAGTGAAGTGAATAAAGTACTAACGTACTTTCGAATCGAAGCTAAAACGAACACGCAAAAAATATTTGCTCTCTCGCACCGAAATTCATTCTTGAAAATTTAAAACAAAACTAAGCTTACACAAAATTAGCATAAATTAAACCATGAGTTCGTGTAATAAGATTGTGTTTTCAACAACAATCGGTCGCTCACGAAGGAGCTGATACAACCGATAGCGGTGGACCGATTTTAAAATGGTTACCTAACAGAGCATAACACTAATTCCTACTCAAGAAAAATACCGTATTCTACTTAACGTAATAAGATTTACAAACGATTTGAGGAAGTATTTTTTTCTCTTTATAGGTCTCACGTATTTTGCTAGAGATGGAGAAAGAACTTAATTATGCCCTCACAAAAAGGTTCCAAATTTCTGCCTATTAGAGTCATTTTTAATAAAAGGTAAAAACAATGTTAAAGCCTAGAACACAACGTTACATTAGCAACGTACATATATGTCACTTTATAGAACAATATATATTAAACACATAACTGTAGTACGTACGTACAATATCTATTTTGTTTTAATGTATTTCTAATTATTGTAAAATATAAACTTAATGACAAATAATCTCTATGCCAGTTATAATAGTCCACCGTCCGCACAATTTTCATACAGCGAAATCCAAAGTTCACCTATTAAAGTAATGATTATTATCTCCTTGC
>JAKGSA010002672.1:0-14567 GCA_033558755.1 Philaethria dido
ACATGATAGTGGTCGCGAGCCAGTCGGAGGACGAACCTCCTAAACCTCCGAATTTGCCTTGAACCTCCGAATTTGCCTTAAATTTTTTTAAAGCTTTAGGGTAGGCAGAGGGAACCAGAGAACGTAATGTTAAAATACTCCGCTCTCTTTAAACTTTTCCGTTCCCCACTTTTCGCCGAATTTAGGCATTGCGTGGCGGAACTCCTGGACTGGGAATCGTACCCACAGCCTGTCGCGTTTACAGTCGCACGCTGGTGCCTCTGCGCCACGACAGGCGATAAAATATATAACTAAGAATAATTATAACACTAAAGATATTTTTCAATTGTAACTTAAAGACAACGGTACCATAACGGGACTATACCCAGAAAGATGTCACATTCAGTTATATTTATAATTTGGCAAAGGTTTTGCGGGTTTGGCGCAAAACACAATGAAATGCAATGGCAGACTACAATGCTATATTTTGACTAAATGAACAGAGAAATTTATTATAATAAAACACTTTTTTTTAGTGGATTCGAAAACGCAACCGTCTCATTCAGCCAAATGCGCCGACATGGTGTAAACTTTAAGATGTGACATTTAATATAAAATAAACATTAAGTATATAAAATGTAAGGCAGAATAAGTAAAACTTTTACTAAGAAAATTTCTAGCCAATTCCAATAAACTTATATAGGTACATAAAAAATTCAATTAAGTCACCTTTTGCAATACAAACGTACTTACCAAAATAAATATAGCCAGCAATGGGATTCGAAGCATTTTGTTCGCTTGTCCTATTTAAACAAACTGAGGGTATACGACGATCTTCGCAAATAAACAGAAAAAATATATCTGCACAATTATATTCATATATAAAGCGACTGTTTGTAAACAACTGTATCTTCAAGTCATAGGTCGCAGAAATGTACACAGAGTAAGAAGTTTCATGGAGATACTGTGTTTTATAATTATTAATATTTTATTATAAATAAAGCATTGATAATGACATAGTTATACGCTGTATGACTGTTAACTTTAGGTAATTCTTTAGGTATATATGTATATTATCAATTATTTGTCTGATTTTTATAGTAGGAGTATTTTTGGAGTAGGGAACGGAATTGTTGAAAGAGAATGGAGTGTCTTAACACTAGGTTCTCTCGTTCCCTCTGCCTACCTTGCTATATGTGGGATACAGCGTGAAGTTAAAAAAAAAAGAAAGGAATATTTTTGTATGAAATGACAAAGTGTTGCTAGTATAAGTGTTATTAAATCAAATTGCCAATTAAATTTCCACACCTATATAAAGTTTTTTTTTTTTTAAATAATTGTAGAAACGCACAATATATATATGCCAGTCCTATGCCACTTTCAATAAGGCAAGTCGTCTTCTATTCTGTGATACGAGACACTAATGTGACGCGAATAAATTTCACATAAAACGACGTCTATAATTAGTTACTCATAAGTGATTAATATTTATTAGGAATTGTTATTAATATCAATTCTTGGATTGAGTATTAAAAATAAATATTTTTTTGCCCTGTATAATCAACATTATATTATCAACAACTTTGCAACAAAACAAGAGTATATCAATAGAATATAAATTTAAAATAGTTAGAAATTAGACGCCTGTCGTGGCGCAGAGGCACAAGCGTGCGACTGTAAACGCGACAGGTTGTGGGTTCGATACCCACTCCAGGAAATGTAAAATTTAGTATTTTCATTTCTTGGGCTTGGTAACAAGGCAAAGCGCGGCGTTGAGTTCCGCCACTCAAAACGCAATGCCTCAATTTGGCGGAAAGTGGGGAACGAAAATGTTGAAAGAGAATGGAGTGTCTTAACACTAGGTTCTCTGGTTCCCTCTGCCTACCCCGCTATATGCGGTATACAGTGTGGAGTTAAAAAAAAACAATAGAACTACTAAAAATATTAATATTATTTATATTTCTTGTAATGGTGGAGTGTCTATCCATCAAGTTCTTTCCATGTAAATTGAAAATGCGACAGATGCTAGAAGCTAAAAAAACATATTACCATCGTATCTTGGAACAGTAAACGACCTTAAATGTATATATAAGTTTTTTATATTTACTTGATCTTCTACAATAAAGCTCAACATTAGGTTCGGCCCCGCAGCTTGCCCTAGCGTGCAAGGCATAACCAGATGTAACCTAACTCAAAACTTGACTTAGGGATTTTGGTAAAAAAATATTATCATGGCGAATTTAGCATTATGATTCTTTTATTTATACATTAAACAACAGAACGACTAAAGTTATTTTTAAAATAAACAAATATTTATATAAATATTACATATTTATTCACATTTTTTTTTTTTATGGATACCGGATGGCAAACGAGCAGAAGGACCGCCTGATGGTAAGTGGTTACCTTCGCCCATGAACATCTACAACACAAGAGATGTACTAGATGCGTTGCCAACCTAGAGGATACAGAGACGAGAGCCTCTACCACCAAACAATAGGAACATCATTCATTTCAATCACATTGAAGTTTCGTTTAAAAAATTCTAAATATTTCTTCATTTTCACGACAATTATTTTTAGTCTAAAAAGCCTCATATTTACTTTACAGCCAACTTAAAGGTTGGCCAATCATTACAAAATGCGACAACAAGATGGGAGCAGTTAGAGTTCATTGGTTTTGTATCGTGTATTTGTCTGGATACAATCCCATTAACATTGTGTACGGCTTTTAAGCACAATGTATTTGATTTCTTGCAAAATATGAGAAAAAGAAATACTTGCTCTTTTGATAAGTTAGTATTTTGTTTGGTATATAGTTTACATACTTTTGAATAATAAATAGGTACTTTTCAATTACTTCTATTTTATAGCCTGGTACTTTTTATTTTTTTTTTAACTTCTCGCTATATATTCACACTACTCGTATATATTCTAGTGTTAAGACACTTCGTTCTCTATTAACATTTCCGTTCCCCATTTTCTGCCGAATAAAAATTATTTATTTTTTATTTAGATATAGTTAATTTACTATACAGTATATAATGAAAAATATTCACTCCGTCCGTAATTTTGATTTGTACAGTGGAACAGCGTTTAACTGTAATAACAATATATGTAGGTTCGATCATCACTCAAGGATACGATTATATTTAAATTATTATCATTTCTCCGCTTTGGTAAGATAAAAGTGACGTAGAGATCCGCCACTGAATACGTGATTTCACCTGGAAAGTGTCGAATGTAGTGTTTTGACACTAGATCTTCTTTACCCACCCCACCAAGCAGATAAAAGCGTAGTTATAAAAAATATATCTACTACAAAAGTCAACTATATTTTTTTTACTGTGAAGTATGATTCATTTTGTCTAGTACGTTTTAGGTTTCTTTTTTTATTATTATTATTATTTATTTTTTTAACTTCACGCTGTATTCCGCATATAGCAGGGTAGACAGAGAGAACCAGAGAACCCAGTGTTACGACATTCCATTCTCTTTCAACAATTCCGTTCCCCATTTTCCGCCGAGTTGAGATTTTTTGTTTCCTATTTTTTGCAGGTTTGTATATATTTGTAAAAAAATATATAAAATTCAACTGGTTCTAGTGTAACTATGGTTATCTTTACTATATTGCCAACCTTTTTGTTTTTTTATCCAGGTAAACCGTTAAAGCCTGATAAAACTAAGTGGAGTACTATAGAAAATTATAATAATAAGAGATAGTTTGTAAGCGCCTTATGTAAGTATAAGGCAAATTATTATTTTTGGTAATTGGGTATCACTCACTTCAAAATTTAATCTCTGTCCTAATAGGAAGGTATAATTGCAGTTTATTTTTAATTATATTTGACGAACATCATTAGATTTGGCAAAGGTTTCATTACGAGGAAATATAATTAAATATAAACATAAATTCGCTAAGGAAGGTTGAAATAACGTATATTTTACGTCGTATATATGAAATTACAATAGTAATTATATGATAATATATTGATAAATGTCATTTATAAACATTTTTATTATAGATCCCTATAAATTTATGATTTTAAGACTTTCTATTTAAAGCTATGGTATAAGACCGCTTTTTATTACAAATTTTGAACAAATATACATAAATATAGATCTTGCTTAATTTAACTTGTTTTCAATATGTATTTTGATTTCAAAAAATTGGGACAAGTTATGTTAATTTTAACAAATGCCAAAATTCGCTAAAGTCCATTTTAAATGCGCCTCCAATGTATCTCTCCAGTGAATCTATGGAATGCTAAGAATATCTTCTCTATTTATAATGTTAAATCGAAATTACAGTACTTTTATATTATAAAAAAATATGCAATGTTTCATAACGTAAGTCTAAGTTGTAAATTTGAGTATTTTTTTCTCATGTTTGATAGTTAAGCCTTCTTTATGGGCTTCAAATAATTTGAATAAACCACGCTTTTAGAGCGTATCGCGACACGTTATCGCCTTATCTCGTCGACTTGAATGAAAACAAAGCGTGAGTGCATTCGGCAAAGCTTTATGGAAGCTTACAAACCTGTAGAATTTTTTAAAAAAATATTTGAATAAAATAACTCCTTTCGTAGCGCAGAGGCACAAGCGTGTGACTGTAAACGCGACAGGTTATGGGTTCGATTCCCACTCCAATGGAAATGTAAAAGTTTAGTATTTTCATTTCCTGGGTTTGGTAACAATGCATAGCGCGGCGTTGAGTTCCGCCACACAGCAAACAATGCCTCAATTCGTCGGAAAGTGGGGAAACGGAGCGTCTTAACTAGGTTCCCTTTGTCTACCCTACTATATGCGGGATACAGCGTGAAGCTAAAAAAAATATTGTATAATATTTTATACAATTATACAGGAATATTTTACTGTAAACGCAATGATACTGGGTCCGAGTACCATGCGGAGGAATGATTATATTTAATTAACATCATTTCCCATATGGTATAGCAAAGTGCGGCGTTGAGGTCCTCCACTCAACATGTAAAGTCTTAAATTCTGATAATCTTTGTAATAGGTTCTCGTTTCTATAAAAGTAAATTGTTTTAGAAAATATATTTTTTTATCACTGGTCACATTTTACGGGTCGGGTAAAGAAAATCTTTTGATATTTGAGATATTTTATGTTAGGTTGAAAAGCCAACTTCCAAAGAGCCGAACTCAACTCAAATGTTAAAAAGAAAAAAATAATATAAGGTAATTTTTATGAAATTTATAGTTTTTGAATATTTTACACACATAAAATATATGTTTAATATTTTAGAAACTATGTAACTTAAAAATATTTCTTTTAGAACTTCTGGCATGCTCACCTGAATTCGATTTGTGTGATATACTTCACATTAACAAAAAAAATTGCAACGTTAGAAATGGCATTTCTTTTCTAAAATGGCTTCATTTATTATGTTCAAGTCACATAATTTAATATACTAAAGAAATAATGATTTAAATTTCTAATTTCTAACACAATATATTATTTGTGAGTGTTTATTTACCGTGAGAAGCAGCAATAAGTTACCTACTTGTATCACAGCATGTAAATCCATGATCGAAGAATGCCAGCGCCACGCGAATCTTACGTTAATCTCCTTCCCACAAGTGATGTAAATGTAGCTTAAGCTACGGTTATGTGAACATTTCCTTGTTTTCGGTTATGTGTATGTTTTATATATCTAAATCTCAATCTTTTGTAAATCAATCAAAGCTAAGTTTTCCATTTTTAGACTAGTGTAATTGCAAACTGCTTGTTTTTTAAACTGTAGATTGACAGCAACAATTTAAAAAAGCAGTCACAAAAGTCAGGACAAAGAGATTCAGTGTCAAAACATCGTTCGCTTTGAGATTTCGCTCGAATTCTACTCATTATGTGGTAAGTGGCGGAACTTAACGTCGCGCTTTTGCACTTACACGTGTCTTCTTGATATATCACTACTATCACCTTAATCATAAGTCCCATAGACTTGCCATCCCAACGTTACACTCTTACTGTACTTTTTAAGTTTTCTTGCTTGATTTACCTAAGCTCAAGGGGTCCACTTCCAAAAATAAGTATATTATTCCATTACTAAGCGCAATCTTTAACAATCTACCTTGCAACCTCCACCCTAAAACCAAATATACTAAAAGATATATTACAGAAAACCCCACTTGTATATTTATCAAGTTCCACTGAATACTGTCATTATTCATCTATAATTAACAATAAGAACAACAAGAAATTAAACAAGCTTGTGATTTAATATCTACACTGTCATCATTAGAATTTAAAAATAGTTTTCTCTATATTGTAGTAAAATCATGCAACTCGTAGATTCACTTTGTACGAATTTCTTACGATGTAAAGATCACTTATATTGGGACTTAGGGTTGCATGCCGTAAAACCAGCTACGTACGCCAAAATAGACCGGCCCCAGTGACGCATAAGGCAGATTACATCTGCGTTATTGAGGTACAATAAAATAGCCATTGACTATAAAAGTGATTATTTAATTTCTTCCTAAATGTAATTACGTTTTTATGATTGTTGAATAGAAAATATTTAGTTACTTTATTGACATCATAAATTTGATTTTTAAAGTTTCAAAAAAGCACTTGTTACAAGCTTTTTATTTATAAAAATAAAATAATTACTAAGAAACTGTTCCAATAGACAAGAATATCATATTTCAGAGCACATAGCGCTAAATATTTTTAAAATTATCTAAATTGATGCCCAAGTGATAGATGAGATGAGTGTAAAAATTGTTTATTACTATTACCAATAACACACATAAAGAACAAAAAAACCCTACTGAACCAATTCTTCAAATTTAGGAAGCAAATACAAATAAAATAAGCTCTATTAGCTAATTACGTGTTATATATTTGAAATGTGCTGATTAAGTCCTTTCATTTGACATCCCACACGGTACCTATCAACGATTTTTTCCTTTTTATTCATGACGTAATTGCCTCTAGTGGCCCCCATATTGAATTAAAAGTGACGTCACATATCTAAGAACACTTGAATTATCATAGCCCTCCTCTACCAGTCGGGTAAAAAGAACGCGCAGCGTCGAATTTCAAAATGTTTCGATTTCAATCGTAGAACGAAGAACGGAGTGTCTTAAAACTTTGTTCTTCGCTCTACTTTTGAAGCTAATATATATTAGTAACGCGTTAATTCAATGAATTGTGTTAGAAAGCTGTTAGTTCGGGTAACGCCTTAATAAATATAATTTTCAAGTTGGATCTAAATGATAAAGCAAAAAATGTTATGTCGGGCCGTGAAAAAGTACTAGTCTTTTTTTTTATGGATAACGGATGGCAAACGAGCAGAAGGATCACCTGATAGTAAGTGGTTTCGCTTCGCCCATGGACATCTACAACATGAGAGGTGTTGTAAATGCGTTGCCGACCTAGAGGATACAGATGTAAGGGGAGGACAATGTAGTCCACTATCGGCACCACGACATTCTGGACAAAGGATGAGTGGGAATGGGGAAAAACTTATATAAATTTAAGTGGGACCACATTATCATCATCAAGCTGTCAATTAAAAAAAGAATCATCAAAATTGGGTCACTTAATAAAAAGTTATGCAGTAATACATATAAAAAGAAATTGGAAACTTCTTCCTTTTTTTTGAAATTGGTTAAAAATAAATATACCTAATAGAAAACATTTTTCCTGCGTGCAGGGTTTTTTTTTTTTTTTATGGATAACGGATGGCAAACGAGCAGAAGGACCACCTGGATGGTAAGAACCACCGAAGGTACCAACCTTCGCCCATGAACATCTACACCACCATAGATGTTGTAGATGCGTTGCCAACCTAGAGGATAGAGACGGAAGGGGAGGATAATATAGTAGTCCGCTATCGGAACCACCACATTTTTGGGAAAGAATGGGTGGTAAAGGGGAAAACCTGGCTTACATGCCATCGAACCGGAACACATCACAAGATATTTGGCGGTTCGTCTTTGACATGATAGTGGTCGCGAGCCAGACGGAGGACGAACCTCCTACCACCAAACAAAGGGTACATAACCTTTGGTCTTTATTACATATCAGTGACACGATTGTATGTCCTTCAAATTAAATAAAAAAAGATTAGAACCTAACAAACTTATATCTCCTTTGCTTTATTATGGCGTCAAAAAAGAAACATTGTAAAATATATTTTGACAATTTAGATTGCATAATAATTAATAATAATCAATTTTATAATTAGCTACGTGCCAACCTTTTTATTGATTGGATTAAGCTTTATATTTTACAAAATTTACCACAAAAAGGTACTTAGTATACAGGAAACAATATCACGATACAGTTTGATATATTTGTTCCGAAACTAACTTCAGTTATGGAATGGTTTATTTTGAAAGCTTGTATATTTGTTTTTATATCTTTATCTACATTAGAGCTATAGTTGCACAGTGGTATGATGTTTTCATTGAGTTCAATCAATGGTAGTGTCTCGAATTCGGGCGGAGAGTGGAGAACGGAGTGTCTTGACACCAGGTTCTCTCTGATTACTCTGAGGATAGGAGCTGTAAAAAATCTAGATAAGTCGAACGCTATTATTTGGAACCTATTTTTATTATACCTATATTATGACATTTTAGAAATAATTATTAATTTTCAACGTACTATTATATTTTATTTACTTCTTTGAACGCAGCGGGATTCGAACGCCCGGTTCTTAGAAGCGTTCCAAGCGTATTGACAACAAATCAGACATTCTATCCAACTACATTGATATTCTCATACGATTGAATTTCTTGTTACAACTACACGTTTTAAAAAAATCTTTTCTGAATTCTGAAATCCGTGAATTTTTAGGAGAAAATATGTTAAAATATGTATGAAAAATAAAACATAAAATAAGCTAGTGTTATAATATATGTAAAACATAATTTTACTTCTTGGCTGAAATTTATATTCTAGTATGAATAATTTTTAACATACTATCATAACTAAATTTTATTCTAGCAGATTCTAACATTAAATCTTCAGCGTGTAGTAATAAGCATGTATTACGCGTGTAATATTCACGTAGATTATTATTATATGAATATATTTCTTTTTACTACTACCCTTGGCTTTATTGCGTATATCAAGGTCTAAATCGAATAGAATCTAGTAACACCTTTCGCCATTTTCCGTTCAAAATTCGATTTCGGTGTAGAGAAGGGAAACATCGACATTTGTTTTCCTAAAGCAGTGAAATCAAAATAATTTAAGTATATAATGATTTATCTTTATTTTCGAAATAGATTTTAATTTTTTTGATTCAAAATCGAACCCCACAATCAGTCGGAAATAAATAGCTAGACGATATCTAGTTGTAATTTTACAATTGTGTGACGTAAAATCTACAATAAATTAAATGTATTATTTCTCTTTTTCGAAGCATTTCGTTTTCAATTTTTAAACTCTTTTTATTAATAAATATACACCAATAATATTTGTTTTTTTTAGGTTTCAGAATTTATTAATTTCCCATAAAGAATGTACAATTCACTTACTAAGAAAAAAATATTAAATGTAAATTGGGTTGCCGTACAGCGTAACGTAATTCACACACATACAATATTCAGGTAATAAAAAAAACTATACCATAGATTAAGATATACATTACATACATAGCTTCACGCTGTATTCTGCATTTAGCAGGGTAGGCAGAAGGAACTTAGTGTTAAGACCCTCCGTTCCTCTCTTTCCTTCGAATTGAGGCATTGCGTGTGTGGCGGAACTCAAGACCGCGCTTTGCCTTGTTACCAAACCCAGGAAATGAAAAATTCCATTTCCTGGAGTGGGAATTGAACCCACAACCTGTCGCGTTTACAGTCGCTTAGATTCAGACTACGGACTTAACAAATTTCTAAGCGAATCAAATAAAACGCCTAACTAAGTAGTTCACTTTATAGCGCACGTTTTACTGTCTGTACATTGTGGTCTACGCAACTCCATTAAGAATTTATTGCTATTTAGATCATCAATTTAACAAATCACTTATCCGCTCTCCTATTTACATTTTCACTAGTTAATATTTTAAATGGATTGCTTATTGAGTTTAGCAAAACTATTTTATTGTGCGACTGTGCCTATGTTACTTAAAAGATAATTGTAATATATTATTTTTTAGGCACTCAAGGCACGCGACAGATTGTGGGTTCGATTCTCCCTCCAGAAAATAGAATTTTTCATTTCCTGGGTTTGGTAACAAGTCAAAACGCGGCGTTGAGTTCCGCCACTCAGCACGCAATGCCTCAATTCGGCGGAAAGTGATGAACGGAGTGTCTTAATACTAGGTTTCCTCTGTCTACCCTGGTATAGGCGGGATACAGCTACAGATATTTTTTATTGTTTGTTTCACCTTTTTATCTCGCATAAAAGAGTAGACAGAGAAAACCTAGTGCCAAGACATTTCTTCTTGCATGACACAACTCTATCAACTTCAGTGTTAACAGACCAGGGAAATTAAAGTAATATAAATATAACCATTCCCCCCGAGTGGGATTGAACCCAAAACTACTCGCATTAACCGTCAAAGTATCTGTCTCACTGCACCTTTACAAATTCCTTTTTTGTATATTATAATTATTATATAAATGTGAAGCTTTGTAAACTGATGGCTTAATAATTATATTAATAAGTGTAAGAAAAACTTTGGACCACTTTTTATAAAAACTATGCATACGGAGGAGTATGAAAATTGCCACACATATTGTACATCGAAAATAAGCGCAGAAAATCAATATATCAGAAATTCGCACTTCTACTTATTTAACACATATTATTGAATGAAGTGACTAAGTTGCTAAGTTGTATTTTACACGATGGTCTATTATGGGATATTTTTTGAAAATAGAAATAAATTAAATATCAAATGTCAGTAAAAGGAATTATTTCTGTTAATAAATAATTGATTCAAAACTCTATATTTATATCATTTAAAAATATGCACATTATGAAATATATTTACAATTTTCCACAATATATATACAATTTTTTTTTTGGTGGTAGGAGGTTCGTCCTCCGTCTGGCTCGCGACCACTATCATAAAGACGAACCGCCAAATATCTTATGATGTGTTCCGGGTTCGATGGCATGTAAGCCAGGTTTTCCCATTCCCACCCACCTTCCCAAAATGGTGGTTCCGAGAACGGAATACTACATTGTCCTCCTCTTCCATCTGTATCCTCTAGGTTATGCAACGCATCTACAACATCTCTGCGTTGTAGATGTTCATGGGCGAAGGTATCCACTTACCATCAGGTGGTCCTTCTGCTCGTTTGCCATCCGTTATCCATAAAAAAAAAAAAATATTTTTAAAATAATTATTACCCATTTAATATTGTTTTTCTGTTATAATACATTAAACAATATTAATAAGGTTTCTAAAAAAAGAAAACATAATGTGATATTGTTGGTGAAGAAATACGTTGAAAGGTTTACTTTGTTGTGTTATTTTTAATTAGTATAAAACATATTTGCTTCGTTCATTTATATGAAAAATTAAATTTCTGTTTAGCTTTCAGTATAAATATATATTATTTAAAAATATTTACTCAAATGATCAGTATAAACGCTCCAGTCAATAGTAATCTCAACTCTAGTTCATACACTGCTAAGTTATTTTGTTTAGATGCCTAGATGCTTATTGTTATATTATGAGTAAAATAAATGTTTATAAATTGCAGCCTAGCTAACTAACCTGTGTTATTCTAATGTATAGGCTATATTTTTGCAGGGCTTTATCTAGATCCAATGAGTAGTTTTTTCAAGAAATAGTAAAAACATCCGTCTTTCCAGCTCCACAAGCTTTTACATTTATGATATTAGTAGGAAATCGAGTTTGGTTTAGTAGAGAGGGTCTAGGAAATTGGAGACGTCAATGCATTTTAAAATGGCTTGATCTTGAAGTTTAGTCGCAAATCCTAGGCGCGGCTCCAGGTTCCTATCCCTTGTAACTCAATGAAGTCTGTACACACCGGCATCCGGTGACTGTTAAGGAGCTTCTGAAAGAAATATTCCAATATATAATAATAATAAAATATGTTATTTATGTATTTTTATGAGATTTCTTTCACACATGCTGCTCAACAGAATCTCTGCAGTTTATTTGCCGGAACAGCCCGAGTGCTTATTCGGGCTGGTCACATAGAGTCTTTTTATAAGAAGATTTTACACTGCTCTGGTAATTGATCCCTGAATTGGTTTCCTTTATATATATATCAAACAACACTGTCAAGCGATACTGGCAAAAACAAGGAAGGATTAACCAAAAACCTACAAAGATACACAATCCGTATGACCTAAATCCCATACTAACACTCGATACTCCAAAGAACGTGGGCGCCTATCTTACACATCGTACCAATCATATTTCTCTTTGTTTGCTTTCTTCTACGACGCTATTGTCTGTGAAAATGGACCGACTCGGATGATAATGTTTGACATCACGCTTTTTATTACACGATAATGTTATTGAGTTAATTCTTAATAAGTTGCGCTAATGCGATGAGCTCACCTTTGCAAATGAAACAGATTTCAGGTATGATTGAGATTGGATGGGTGGCTCTAGAGGCTCGCTGGGGTTGGGGGTGTTCCATTTAAAATCCTACTTTCAATATTCTAACATGTAGCAAAATAAAATTATATGGTTTGGCAAAATATTGAGATTGCTTTTGAATTAATAACTTAATTTATAATAATTAATATGATAGATTTTTTTTCATTATTGTTTTCAAAAGCAATTTAAAAGAACGTGCTTGGGCGATTTTAATGATTTCATTGGACGGATAGTTTATAGGTATATTTATGAAAATAGAATATAAGCAGCATAATATTTACTACAAAAGAATTTAGAAAACATAAAAAACGACGACGGCGTAGTACGATAATAACGTAAAATATAATTATGTAGAGCGTTTGGACAGTTTCCATGAGGTGTGGGTTCGAGTCTCGTTACGTTCAAAAAATTATGTTTCTTAAAAGTATATATGCTTTTAATCTACCAACGCCTGGTATAGTCAAATATGAATTCATTTCAACACTTTAATATAAAGAAAAAAAATCTCGAGCCTGATGTATAATTGTATTTTAATTTACTTACATATTAATCGGAGTTAGGCTTCCAATAAAATTTTAAAAAGTAATACTAAATTCTCAGCTTTTGTGAAATATACTAAGGAAAAAATTCTCGTTTCTTAAAATAACATATATTTACTTTAACTGTTTAGTATAAGTGCAACAGGCGAGAAAACTTTAAAACCCAGGCACGCCCGGGACGCTCGTTACAGAGCAATTGATTAAACATTATTAAGAACACTCTTACCAACTATTTAATGTTATAGGTATTTTTTAGTTCTACTTTAACATTAAGGCAAGTAAAAGATCAATTTTTTTTTTATAGAAAATTTGTTTTTTATAGACAATATAATTGTAGTAGTAACTTTTTTTTTAACTTCACGCTGTATACCGCATATAGCGGGGTAGGCAGAGGGAATCAGAGAAGCTAGTGTTAAGACACTCCATTCTCTTTCAATATTTCCGTACCGCGTAGTGAAAATTTTATGCATTATTTTACAAAATATTACGCATGTATTTAAACTTATTTGCTTTATTTTTTTATATTAAAATATCTATATATAAAACCGTGAAGCAAAAACTTTAGATCCCTATTTACGGAAATTACGCGGACGTCGAAGTATGAAATTTGGCACACGTATAGTTTATATAGAAAAGGAGTGCAGAATGCTAACATTTTTTTAAAATAACGCATAAAAAGTATATTAAATTAAAGAAATAACTGTTATACACACTACCATGGTTTGACATCTATGTTTATATAAAGTGACTTATACATTGCTACAGATTACGCGTTGTTAACGCGTTAACGAGGTTAGGTTACTTGTTTATAAAATAAAAAAAAACCAGACTTCGTACGTCTCCTGAAAGCTTAAAATTAAATTCTTTTATTTTTATTTATTTTATTAATTTTCACGAGCTTTTTTTATTTGAAGAAATATATTATTGTCCTATCTCGCTAAAACTTAAGTAATAATTAAAATAAAACAAAATATTACTTAACAGTACAGACATTTTAAATATCAAAGTTATTATAATCCTAAAAGCTATGAAAATGGCATTATAGTTTAATGGATAACTCGTTATTGTGAAAGCTTAATTTGTAAATAAAATTTATGAAATGGCTGTCTGTAAAATATATTAAATCATGAAAAATCACAACTAATATGAATTTAATACGAGTTTGAACTGCTTTTTTTTTTTTTTTTTTATAGATAACGGACGGCAAACGAGCAGAAGGACCACCTGATGGTAAGTGGTTACCTTCGCCCATAGACATCTACAGCACCAGAGATATTGTAGATGCGTTGCCAACCTAGAGGATACTGATGGAAGGGGGGACAATGTAGTAGTCCACTATCAGAACCACCACATTTTGGGGAAAGGATGGGTGGGAAAGGGGAAAATCTGGCTTACATGCCATCGAACCGGAACACATCATTAGATATTTGGCGGTTCATCTTTGACATGATAGTGGTCGCGAGCCAGTCGGAGGACGAACCTCC
>JAKGSA010002673.1:0-14564 GCA_033558755.1 Philaethria dido
TTTTTTTTTTTTATGGATACCGGATGGCAAACGAGCAGAAGGACCGCCTGATGGTAAGTGGTTACCTTCGCCCATGAACATCTACAACACAAGAGATGTACTAGATGCGTTGCCAACCTAGAGGATACAGATGGAAAGGGAGGATAATGTAGTAGTCCGCTATCGGAACCACCACATTTTGGGGAAAGGATGGGTGGGAAAGGGGAAAACCTGGCTTACATGCCATCGAACCGGAACACATCATAAGATATTTGGCGGTTCGTCTTTGACATGATAGTGGTCGCGAGCCAGACGGAGGACGAACCTCCTACCACCAAGCACAATTCAATAATTACTCGTAAGTTCCTAACTAAATTTAAATGGAACCACATCAGAAGCCCTAGCTAATAGCTATCATATAAAAAAGAATCATTAAATTGGTTCTGCCAGTAAAAAATGGGTACATATAAAAAGAACAAGTGGAATTGAACCTCATCCTTGTTTTGGAATCTGTTAAAAATATACTTTTTATTTCGATAATTCATAAATGGTGAGTAAAACTCAATATTAATTTATTACCTTGCTTTCCGATGTGTTGTTCCGTATTTCTGTAACAAAAAAAAAATTATAAGCAAAGTGAACAATAGTACAGTGGTGTTTTCACATTCATCAAATCACAGTCAGAATAGTCGACGGAGTGTCTTAACACTAGGTTCCGTCTGCCTACCCTGCTATATGCGGGATGCAGCCTAGCGTTAAGACCATCCGTTCTTTTTGATCTTTTCGATCCCCACTTTCCGTCGAATTGAGGCATTGCGTGCTGAGTTTTTTCAGAGCGAAGAAATGAAAATATTTTAAATATAATCATTCCCCGAATGGGAATAGAACCCAAAACCATGTCGTTTACACTCAGATACTGTTCCAATACGCCACGATGACCTCTGAATAGAGAATATTTACAGAGTGTTTTAACACTAGGTTCTTCCTGTTATGCGAGAAAAAACCAAATACTGCGAAAAAATTCCTAACCTGGATTTTTACTATATGTTTTGCGTTCTTCCAGCACGCAATGTCAATTTACTTTTTTTTCATAATTATTGTTGCTTTTTTTTAAATAGGATATAATAAACGGTGTCCAGAAATAACTGGGTGGACCATAGCCCAAAGCTATAATTGGTTAAAATCAAAATGGTTTTTGTCTTGCAATTTTTTTAAAACTGCTGTACTTTTCCAAATCTTATAGTTAAGAGGTTATCATGGCGCAGCGGGCCCACTTCTGGCTGTAAACGCGACCGGTTATGGGTTTCATTCCCATTCAGGGGGGGACATATATTAAATTATTTCATTTCTCTGCTCTGAAGTAAGTCAAAGCACGGCGTTAAGTTCCGCCATTAAAACCATCAGTAATCATGATTCGGTCGGAAAGTGGAGAACAGGTGTCTTTCTGCTGTTTTGAACACTTAAATTGTTTACGTCTTTTTTTAGCTTGACGCAGATTATCTCTTCACGCTTTATCTTCACGATTAATTGTAACTCATTTTTATAAATTAAATTTGAAGTAAAGTATTAAGTATTAAAAAAAAAAAAAAAAAAATATATATATATATATATATATATATATATATATATATATATATATATACTCTTGTATCTTATACATATATATCCTCTCTCTCTATATCATATATATATATATATATTCGTCAAGATTTTAACAAATAATAAACAAAACCAAACAAGACTTCTTTTTAAAGCACAATGCAAAGTACGAATTATTACGAATAACTCCTAAAACTATACGTTAGATCTCCCATATTTTATATGGGGATCAAATCAGAGACTCTAGCAATCATAAAATAAAAACCATCAAAATTGGTCCACCAGCAAAATGTTATACACATAAAATACAAAATTATAATCTCTTCCTTTTTGAAATCGGTTAAAAATTGTGAAATCGAACGACAACCACTACGCAAACATAAAATCATATTTGTAATTTACTAACAAACGCAGGAAATGAATGAATATGCGGAAATGCTCATGTAATTATGTGTTTAATTATGAGAAGTAATTGTTATATTACACCAGAGCATAGTTTAGTGGAATCATATTAAGCCAACGAGATCGTCGATTCTAGTTATAAAGGCGATGTCGTGGATTCAACTCTCGCTCGTTCTCGTTTTGGTCTTATTTTTTCCGTCTAGCCCAGGGCTTCTTAAACTCTGGTCTGACCCCAAATGGGGTCCTTTGTAGCAAGGCTCTGGGATCTAGAGATTTTAATGTCATATATTTGTATATACATTTGACCAAATACCAATTTGTATGGGGTCGTCAAGAAACTCGCAATCATAAATGGGGGTCATGAATGACAAAAGTTTAGAATCCTGGTCTAGCCCTATCGCAACGCACAATAAAGAACTTAGTTCTAAATATAGTTTTAATATAATCAAACCCGGTAAGTATGGAACCCTGCAACCAATCACATTTCCATAACCACTGCGCTATGACCTCATGATTTAGAAGTAGCATTTATTATATTAAGCAATAATAAAAGTCAGTCGATCAAGCCCAGAGACATATGCCTTTCTGTCCAGTGATGCTGCCCTAATGATGACCCCGTCAGGTGAAGAGCTCATAGAAAGGTTAGCTATCAAAATTCAATTATCTCATATAATAGTAATGTGCAGTAATCTTATTTTTGTACTATGGTACAGTGGTAGTGTTTTATTATGTTTATTTAGATAGTGAGTTTGAGATTCAAATTATAGTCGACTTAATTTGACCTTTATACTTTAGAAAAAAAGTATATTTTTAGCTTCGCACTTTATTAGATGAAAGCTTGGTGTCAAATCCCTCCGTTTTCTGTAGCGTTCGAGATATTGCGTGTTGGTGGCTGCTCGTTCCGCGTTTTGTCTTACTAAAGCAGAAAATGAAAACTATTTAAATATACTCGTAATCAAACAGTGGTAATCAGAATCCATAACAATGACGTTTACAATACCCTTAGCACGCCACGATGATCGCATACAATAATGTCGCTATAAAAGATATCTTAAACGCATATTTCTCTTTATATTTTTTCCTTTTTGTGGCTTTACGCTTTGTATCCTCCATTGTATAACTTCCCATGGATAGGAGATTTTTGTAGCTTTACGCTGTATCCATTGCATAGCTGGATAGGAGAAAGGAACTTGAGAACCAAATGTTAAGACACGCACAACCCTGCGCTTTGCCTTGTTACCAGAGCGAGAAAATGAAAATATTAAATATTAATTATTATAAATCATTATCGCCTGTCGTGTCGCAGAGGCACAAGTGTGCGACTGTAAGGCAACAGGTTGTGGGTTCGATTCCCACTCCAGGAAATGAATTATTTTCATTTTCTGGGCTTAGTAACAAGGCAAAGAACGGCATTGAGATCCGCCATTCAACACGCAATGCCTCAATCTGGCGGAAAGTGGGGAACGGATTTGTTGTAAGAGAACGGAGTGTCTTAACACTAGGTTCTCAGGTTCTCTCTGCCTACCCTGCTATATGCGGGATACAGCGTGAATTAAAAAAATATATATTATAAATATTTAATACTTTCATTTTCTAGAGTGAGAATCGAACCCACGACCTGTCGCGTCTACAATCGCACACTTATGCTACGCCACGACTGTCCTCATTTATTTCTTCCTTTTTTATGCTTTTATAATGTTATAATAGTTATCTTCTTAGTACGATGGCCGTTCCTCACAATGCATCGGTATTTAGGTTAATGAGACGACGATAGGATCGCCCTTATATATTCTTACTTTTTTTCCATTTGTATACAACTTCCTGTACTTGCGAGATTAATAAAAGAATATTCATATGATTTTCTCGTGTATTTTTAATTATAACATATTTAAAAAATTCTTGTTTTATTACTTTTAAAAAAAAAACATATAAATATTTGAACGTAGCGGGACTCGAACCCGCGCGTCTTGCAAATCATGTAAGCGCTTTGACCATTAAGCCATATGTGCTTAGATAGTTTTCAAGAGACACGGGTTCAAGTCCCGCAAATTTTAAATTGTTTTACTTTTTTTATTAATGTTTTTCTATTCCTAATTATTTTTTGTATATTATCAATCAATGAGTCCATCGTAGCACAATGGAACTGCGTCTAACTCTAAACGTAAGTAGTTATGAGTTCAATTTCCACTCGGGGGAATAATCATATATAAACTATTGTCATTGCACTGCTCTGGTAAGATAAAGCACTACGTTAAGTTCCACCACTCAACACGAAAACTCGAATTCAGACAGAAAATGAAAAATTGAGTGTGTAAGACACTCAATTTTTCATTGGAGAGGCGTCCATACAACACGGTTCCCACCGACTAGCCTAACTTTTTAAAGTACAAGTATGAGACCTATAAAAAAGGCCATCGCCAAAATTCGATAATGAAATTACTAAATATCTTATATCTATCCTATACCGGCTTCCCTAAATATACACCGGCTTCTCTAAATTTACCGGCTTGCCTAACCATTTCCTGGATGGGGAATGGAACCCACAACCTGTCGCGTTTACAGTCGCAAGCTGTACACAATCGAATTTCAGAGTTACAAATGTTAGAAGCGAAATCACTTTGTGCTTTGAAATTTCTTCTAAACTACATTAAGAACGTAAGTGGGTTTTCATGCGAACTAGTTTCAAGAGCTCGGTCGCTCGCTCTTGTTGCTCCTTTACTGTTATATATAATAATTTAAAACGAAAAACGCAGAACCGGAAACCTATTGGCTTGAAATTTGAAATTTTTAAAATATTGGAAAAGTTTTCAGCTTTAAAGCGCTTGAAAACGAACTTACTGGTATATGAATCCTATTTATTGTACACGCAATGCCTTTATTCGGCGGAAAGTGGGGAACGGAATTGTTGAAAGAGAATGGAGTGTCTTAACACTAGGTTCTCTGGTTCCCTCTGCCTACCCTGCTATATCCGGGTTACAACGTGAAGTTTAAAAAAATATATATATTGTACATAATAAACCCGAACGTTTTTCATAATGAATGCTTGTTATTCTTTGTCGCAAAAACTCCTGAACGTATCTAGACCTCAAATGAAATGCACTAAAAAGTAAAATTGTTACGAATAACTCAAAAACTACTGTAAAAACTTATACATACATAAGAAACTATACAGTCGAATTGATAACCTCCTTCTATTTTAAAAGTCGGATAAAAACTAGATCATAACATAAAAGATGATAAATAGTTTAAAAAATATAAATTTTTAATAATTTGCCTTGTGTGAATGCAATAACAAGGCAAAGCGCGGCGTTGAGTTCCGCCACTCAGCACACAATGCCTTAATTAGGCGGGAAGTGGGAAACGGAGTGTCTTAACACTGGGTTCCCTCTGCCTACCCTGCTATATGCGGGATACAGCGTGAAGCTAGGTTTGTATGTTTTATAATTTGTAATAAATTATCTTTGTAAAGGGTAAGATTACCATAGCAACCTCATCTGACTTGACCAAAGAGACGCAGTCAACCATAACGATCAATAGATACCAGCCATACTAATATTTACTGTAATATGTTTGAAGATCAAACGTCAACGTCAAAGATCAACGTATAGGAAATGTGGGGAAGGTATAAAACGTTAAAGTGGTACTTAAATTAGCGACACTTAGGAGACTTACATTACTGACGCCTGTCGTGGCGCAGAGGCACAAGCGTGCAACTGTAAACGCGATAGGTTGTTGGTTCGAT
Source organism: Philaethria dido (assembly GCA_033558755.1). NCBI lineage: Eukaryota > Metazoa > Arthropoda > Insecta > Lepidoptera > Nymphalidae > Philaethria > Philaethria dido. The sequence continues at coordinate 5,723 of JAKGSA010002673.1, forward strand.
TCCCACCCTAGGAAATGTAAATGTTTGGTAATAAGACAAAGCGCGGCATTGAGTTCCGCCACTCAGCACGGCAATGCCTCAATTCGGTGAAAAGTGGGGAACGGTATGTCTTTATATCTTTTTATATATATATAAATGCGTGAAGCAAAACTTTGTACCCCTTCTTACGAAAATAACGCGGACGGAGGAGCATGAAATTTGGCACACTTATAGTTTATATAGAGAAGGAGTGCAGAGTGCTAACATTTTTTGAAAATAATGCAAAAAAAGTATATTAAATTAACAAAATAAATGTTACACACACTACCATGGTTTAACATCTAAATTTATATAAAGTGACAAATACATTTCTAAAGCGTTGCGTTCAAACGCGTTGTTAACGCGTCAACGGGGGGGCAATCTAGTTAACCAAAATACATAGAAACTAAAGAATTCCTTCCTCCATTGCCCCTTATAAGTATAAGTTACACTAATTAGTTGTCCCCACATTATTTGATTACATGAACACTCGAAGTATTTTCCAACGAATGAGAATTCTCTTTCTTGGTATTTAGGTCAATGAGTGACTGTAGGTGCGCCATTATTCCTTGCACTTCGCGTCACATTACTACCTACCTGTAACGGTTCTGTTCTAGAATGTTACTATGGAGATGCTATGTAAAATATTTATTGTTAAGTAATATATAAGTTATGTATTATTTTATACAAATACGAGAATTATTTTTTTAACGCCATTAACGCGACAGGTTGTGGGTTCGATTCCCACTCCAGGAAATGTAAAAGTTTAATATTTTCATTTCCTGGGTTTGGTAACAAAGAAAAGCGCGGCGTTGAGGACCGCCACTCAGCACGCAATGCCTCAATTCGGCGGAAAGTGGGGAACCGAGTAACTTAACACTAGGTTCTCAGGTTCCCTCTGCCTACCCTGCTATATACGGGATACAGCGTGATACTAAATAATTATGACTTACGAGTATATATACTATTTAAAAAATCCGACTGGTGTATTACCCCAGTCGGTTTTTTTTGTTAGCAAAAAGTAAGGTTACGCACAATAAAGATATGACATTGAAGTTTCAATATCATCTATATTTGTTTTGTCGAAACATCAAACTTGACCTCCTTTTAATTGAATAAAAATGTTTTTACTATAATACTAATAATATTACTGAATACGGTTATCTTCTAAAACAAGAGATAAGATAAATAATAGATTAGTGTATAAAAAGACTATAAGGATCACTCTTGAAATTAGTTTCTTTTGGTTCCTCTGATCAGTTCTAGTTACTTCCGATCACCTTCAACGAGGATTGAATTCATGTTATAATTTTTAAAAAATGTGTTCTCATCGGACCCGGACACATGTACAAATTTTTAAAGCAATCGGACGACAAGAAGTGTCAAATGGTATTGCAAAATTTTGAAATACTGACATAAAGATCTATTTAAGATAGTTCTTTATTGCACAATAAAGATGTAGAAGGAAAAAATATAAAATATTATATACCTTAGATAAATACAGAGAGTACAGTAAGTGGTCTTATTACTAGTAGCAACTTCTAAGAGACAACTTTCTTTGAAGAGAGTGTCTTATGGGATATGGGTTAGTGCAAATTGTTAAAAGAATAAAAATTAAAAAAAACGTTATTAACAATATCTTAATACTAATATTACTAGAGTAACAAACAATATATAAAATACTTTACACATATATATTTAAATTAGATATAGGTTGCTAATAAACGCGTGTTAAAATGTCAGCCTGACTTCTAACAAGAAAATTAATTAAATCTCTATATTATGAGTGTAAATGTAGTAAATATTTTTACCTTATATTATGATGATAGACAAAAGCAGCAGTGATATCCCACTACTTTATTCAAAAATGAAGATTGAAAATCGCTTAAACACTGCCTATTAAAATTGATTGATTTTTTATACTCCCATCGAACGTCAAAAAATCTCAATTTTTATTCTCGGCATAACTAGGAAAACGGAGTGTCTTAACACTGATTCTTTCATGCTTTTTATACACAGTAGATACGTTCAAGTTCAAGCAAGTAATTCTATTCACAAGGCCTTATCATAAATATTTATATGAGAACCGCCATTAATAGGGTTATAAGTTGCATATTTTACAAAAATATGCAGCTAATTGTTGTTTATCTTAATTGTTAGCTTTAAGGAAGCAACCGTCAAGATGGAAACAGACAAGTTATGAATACTTTTAATAGATAACAGTAGTTTTTTTAAGTAAACCTCTCGTTAAATCACATTCGTTTGTATGATATCGGAGTTTATTCTTAACCAACTTTTTTTTTTTTTTTATGGATAACTGATATAAACGAGTTAGCGACCACCTGATGGTGCGGTTACCTTCGCTCATGAACATCTTTACACAACACCAGAGGCGTTGTAGATGCGTTGCCAGCCTAGAGGATGTACAGATGGAAGGGGAGGACAATGTAGAAGTCCGCTATCGGAACCACCACATTTTGGGGAAAGGATGTGGGTGGGATAGGGGAAAAACCTGGCTTACATGCCATCGAACCGGAACATCATAAGATATTTATGGTTCGTCTTGACATGATAGTGGTCATGAGCCAGACGGAGGACGAACTCCTCCTACCTCTCACCAAAACAAACTTCCACAAAGGTTGTCAATTGGATTGTATTTTTTATGTGTATGTTAATGCAAGTTTTTACTAGATGAATCAATTTTTGATGGTTCTATTTTTATATGATAGCTTTAGCTTCTATGTAGTCTTATTTAAGGAATTAAGAGAGTATTTCATGTAAAGAGTTAACAGATTAAGTCAGTGTCTACTTAGTTCCAAGTGTCCACATTCCATACTCTTTCACCTTACCAAAACCCATGAATGAAAAAATCCATTTTCTGGAGTGGTAATCGAACCCACTCATTTTTTGTCGTGTTCATTAGTTGCAGTGGCACGCACGTGTGCTCTGCGCCACGACAGGCGTCAATATTATTATCGTTATTTAATATAATCAATAATCTCGAGTGGAATCTAATTCACAACCTTTTATGTTTATAGTCATACGCTGGTGCCACTACGCCAATAGCCTCGTATAAAAATGTTTGAAATTAAATTATTTTAATGGACCAATGCTCCGTGAACGGGAAAGAGGTTTATATTTTAAGCAGTTGAAACCACGGAAGATATAAACAGAAATGGAAATGATAAGGGTCATAAAGTTAACTAAAGCGAAGTTATAGGGCGACAATAAATTTAAAGTAATAATTACAACTTAACAAAAAATCGATCGACTTCATTAAAAAGGCATTTTAAAAGTACAATTATTACAAATAACTCAAAACTACTTCTTGTCAGAACTAAATTTATAAAAAGAAACATGAAAATTGGTTCACACCGCCGGCATAAAAATACATTCATATATTGGATAACCTCTTCCCTTTTTGAATATAGATAACAATTTTTTACGCGAATGTGCGTTTTGGGCAATATATAGCTTATTGAATAACCTTGACTTGTACTATAAACGCGAGTTTAAACCTAGGTTAACTCAATTCTTACACGGAAGCTTCTAACAATAGGGACGCGAGTTTAAAACCTCGATTAATTCAATCTTAATACGGAAATCCAATAATATTTTTATCTTAAGAGTAATTAAAACTAAAAATATTATATAAATGCCTTTTTACTTATTAAGTAACCTTTAGAATAGAGCAAAACATCTTGACTTTGAAAGAGAGCCAAATGATGTAATCACTAATTGCGATATATTACCGAGAACCGTAGTTTAAAGCTTTTTTGCTCGCCTAAGTTTTTGTTCTTTTTAAAGTAAGACGTAAATTCATTTCTAGATTATTCATTGTTTCATTGTACAGTACTTGTTGTTGTTTAGACGTAACTAGGCTTGAATGTTTGGTTAAATAATAATTGAAATTTTAACAAAAGCAGAATCCGATTTCAAATAAAATGCACTAAAAATTAAAATTACTACAAATAATACTTGTCAAATTTTAACTTAAATGGGCAGAAGCATTTCCTAATAATTATTATATAAAAAAAGAATAATCAAAATTGTAAAAAGTTATGTTACGCCCAAGGAAGCGATGGCTGGATGTCGTGAAGCAGGATATGAGAGCCAATAGACTAACCACCCGTGATGCGTGATCGTGCAAAGTGGAGTAGGTTGAGTAGGAAAGCAGACCCTGGCTAGCCGGGATAAATGCTAGGAAGAAGAAGAAGACATAGTATACAAAAAATATATACAAAAGCACAGTGTAATCAATTACACTGTGCTTTTGTATATATTTTTAACCTCCTCATTTTTTGAAGTAGATTAAAAAATAAAAGCCAAAATTTAAATTGTCCAACATTCGCTTATTCTCGCAAATCAAAGCGATCAGTTAGAACCTAGTGTTACCCTACCAAGACAGTATGTTCTCCATTTTCTACCAGAATTCGAGATATTCCATATTGAAAATCATTTTAACGTGGTCTCCCTTAAGTGGTATCCAAACCCACAATCTAATCGTTTTAACATTCAGACTTTCGTCTACGCCTTTAGTAAAATTAAAAGTTTACGCAATATCTTCAATTAGAGCGAGTGTCTTAACACTCTGACTACCCTTCTATGCATTATAAAGCGTAAATCTGCTTTTTTTATTTTAAATTAAAAACAATCAACAATTATATTTAACACATGAATAACAACGTTGAGTAATTTATTAATTATATTAAATCCTGACGAGATACAGAATATTACTTCTCCAATAAAAAATTTCGCACATCAATTAGTAAAATTTGATGTAGGGCTGCCAATTTATATAAACCGGTTAATTGATAAATTAGTAATTGATAATTTATTAATGCCTCAATTAAGCGGAGAGTGGAGGACGGAAATCTTAAGAGAACGGAGTGTTTTAACACTAGGTTCTCTGTTTCCTTCTTTTATGGCAGGATAGACTCCTGCTATGGGCGGAAGCTACAGCGCTACAATCTGTGCTTATTCCTGTAAAAAGTTGAATAATTCATATGGTGAATATACTCTTTCTGTCAAAGTCAAAGTCAAAAGTCAAATAATTTTATTCAAAATAAGAGATTTTCTAGCTTCATTTTTGAACGTCAAATAATTTACCACCAGTTCCACTTAAACTTGGAAATACTGCCTCCAGGCCTGAGAAGAACCGGCGCAAGAGGAGCTCGTTCTTTTTGTGGGACTTTTTTCTTTTTTTCTTTGATAATGGTTTACAATTCTTTGAATAAGAAAAAATGATACCTTTAAAGGAAACAGACTGGAGCGAGCATTTCATTCCCAAGGTGTGTTATCATTTATAAAATCACTAATTAGGTAATAACCTTTAACACACAAACGTCTTTTTACAATTTTTTTAAATTGCAAAATGGAAAGTTCTCGGACGTTTTCTGGGATCCTTTTGTAAAAGTATACACATTGTCCCATAAAAGAATTGCGGACTCGATGCAATCGAGTTACAGGCGCTGCAAGTTCTGTTATATATTACACCATAATGGTTCACTTATATTGGTCTAATGTAAATTGAACAATAAATTTCGTGTATGAGAATATATTTTTGAGACAAAAAGTTATCGAAGTTGATTCTTTGGGTCACATTAAAGATGTTTATGACTATATAATTATCGCTATACGAGGGCGGTCCGATAAGTACTTAGCCTACCAAAAAAAAAACAAAAATTTTTGAAAAGTGGCGATTTATTTCTCGACATAGTCTCCTTTTAACTCGATCCACTTCTCCCAGCGATGCTCCAACTTCTTTAACCCGTCTGTCTCGTACTATGACTAAATTACTTAAAAATTCTTAAAATTTCTCCACATTCTTTTAACCGGATTAATCGTTCATATTTTGGCAAGTGGGGAACGGAGTGTCTTAACACTAGGTTCTGAGGTTCCCTCTCGCCTACCCTGCTATATGCGGGATACAGCGTGAAGCTAAAAAAAAAATTGGCATTCAAATAATATTCTGAATATACTACTGTAAATTGTTCGAAACGTCAGATTTCCTAAAACGCATTTCCGAAGACAACCGAACAAGTAAATGTATGCACGATTAAAATAGTTTCGTTTAAAAAATATATATTTTTGTTAATAAATCAAGAAGCGGAAACAATTTTTCTTTACATACATGATCATAGTTGAGAATATCGATTAAGGCCAAAAAGCTAACGGCCATATAAGGTGTAGGCGTCTAAGATATATTATGTGAGGATAAGCGAATTTAATATTTAAGAAGGGCTTAGATACTCAGGTACATATGTGAAACGAACTTTACACCTGATAGAGTTTCATACAAAACTAAATTTTTATGATATTTTTTTAATAACTGACAACCCTAGTACAATAAAAAAGTAAACCGACTTCAAATAAATGTGCTAAAAGTAAAATTATTACGAATAACTCAAAAACTACACGTCAAATCTTAACTGAATTTAAATGAAACCACATCTATAACACACAGCTATTATATACAAAAACAATCATCAGTCGGAACTCGAAAAATAATTATTAAATTATCTTAAGTGATTTGATCATAATGATATTGATACATGCGGGATACATACATGCGGGATACATACATGCGGGATACAGCGTGAACCTATGTATGTACATACATAGCTTCACGCTGTATCCCGCATATAGCAGGGTAGGCAGAGGGAACCTAGTGTTAAAACACTTCGCTCCCCACTTTCCACCAAATTGAGGCATTGCGTGCTGCGTGGTGGAGCTTAACGCCGCGCCTTGCCTTGTTACCAAACCCAGGAAATGAAAAATTCTATTTCCTGGAGTGGGAATCGAACCCACAACCTGTCGCGTTGACCGTCGCACACGTAAACGCGACAGGCACAGCGTTATAATATTGATTATTAGTTCATATTGGTTCGTTTGTACGTCTTTTCTTTTCATGTTAAGTGACGTAACTAAACGTCGCACTTTGTCTTAACAGAGAGAAGAAATGATATTAATATAGATATAAGATTTTTGTCTCATTTTCCGAGTGGAACGGAACCCAAAACCATGGCGTCTACAGTAATACACAGTCCCACTGGGCCACGATAGCCTCAAACCCTATAAAATGAGATAAATACATAAGTTTCTAATAGTTTCATCATGATTTAAAAGCATTACATAACTGAATATTCCTTGGAAAATATTTAAATCAGCCCGAGAACTCAGCACGTACAGCATGTAAAGCAATTATAATAATTAATATTATTTTATTAATTATGAATATGGATAAAAGAAAACTCCATATCTCTCATGTATTGTAAAATAATAATAAAGAATTTTTCTTTGTATATATCAATATATCAGTAATATGTATCGGCTTCAGCCTTTTTTCACTACAGCATGATAGACAGAGGGAATTTGGTCTTAAAACGAGCAACTGTTGAGTTTCTTGCCGGCTCTTCTCAGCAGAACTGCCTTCCGAGCCGTTGGTAGCTTCCGTTAGGACTGACACGACTGACACCTTTGTAAATTGACGATTCGAAAGTGCTTGTAATAGTCTACTTGAATAAAGAATATTTTGATTTTGATTTTGAAACACTCCGTTCTGCCATTTCTATCCGAACTTAAGACATTAAGTGTGTGCAATTACGCAAGTGGCGGAACTCAACGCCGCATTAAATCTCGTTAGAACGAGGAAATGATAATGAGAATGAGAATCCCCCAAATGAGATCAAATCCATAACCATCACGATTCCAGTCCGCACCAAGATAAGCGTAAATACTTTAAATACCTTTTAGAATTTTATTTTTACTTTCGTATTACTAAAAATATATAATATATATATTTCATTCCCTAAACTTTTAGGGAAACACTTTTTTTGTGTTGTATAAAAAATATTAAACGTAGCCAAATAATCTCTACGTACAAAACTGTCTAATTTAATAGATAGTATTAATAATTAAGGTTGTAACAAAAAAAAACTGACAAAAAATAAAATGCCCTAACAAGCAACAAATTACGAATAACTCAAAAACAACTCGTTAAATCTTAACTAAATTTGAATAGAACCACATCACAATCACTAACCATCATATAAAAATGGTTCTTCCATCAAAAGTGGTTCACCCATTAAAAAGTCATGCGGTAACACGTATAAAAAGTACAATCCAATCGATAACCTCCTGTCTTTGAAGTCGGGTATAAGATAAGCTTAACACAAAATGAACGTCTCGGAAATTCAATTTAAGTCATGTTTACTAACAAATCGATTGAAATTGCATCGATGTTAGTTAGAAGGAACAACAGCTATGTATGCCGTAGTCACATGTATAGACAAACGCATGAATAGACCATTGTGCATATGTTTTTATTGATATATACTAATTCAATGAGTGTATAACGCTTGTCGTGGCGCAGAGGCCCAAACGTGCGACTGTAAACGCGGCAGGTGGGTTCGATCCCCACTCCAGGAAATGGAATTTTTCATTTCCTGGGTTTGGTAACAAAGCAAAGCGCGGCGTTGGGTTCCGCCAGTCAGCTCGCAATGCCTCAATTCGGTGGAAAATGGGGAAAGAGTGTCTTAACACTACGTTCCCTCTGCCCATGTTATATGCGGGATACAGCGTGAAGCTATGTGTATGTATGTATGCAATGAGTGTATCTGTCTGTCTAATAAAAAAAAAAGTCCCGCTGAGTTTCTTGCCCGGTTCTTCTCAGGTCTGAGGAATTAAATCTAGTGAACCGATGGTAAATTATTTGACGTTCAAAAAATGAAGCATGTAACTTATTATTTTGAATATAATTATTTGACTTTGACTTTACTGGAAGATGATCACCTAAAAACCATAAGGCCCCCATAACCATAGA